>JADBJO010000373.1:540718-543218 GCA_016801955.1 Conus betulinus
TTCCACTGTTTTCTCTGTTTGTGTGCGTGGTGCACAGTGTTGGTAGTTGACCAGTGACTTTGTAAACGACTATGCCATCCTGCCCGCTGACTTTCAGGCCCGTGTGTGGTCAGTTTGCGCTGCTCTTTGCAGCGTTCATGTTGAAACGGGCCAGATTTCTTGCCGCAGCGCGGATATCCATTTTGAAACTCAGAACTCGTGCTGACGGTGTCATGGTAGGAATGCTCCTCGTCCTACTCTTCTACGGGAATTTAATCCATCAGTGTGGGACGTGGAGCTGAACCCAGGACATGGCAGCAGACCACTGACAGCAAGCGACAGACCCGCCTGGACAGCGCTGGGACTGGTACACGCAGGGAAAGTGTGGACAGGACAGGATCTACACATGATACGCCATCTACGCACCCTATAGAGCCCACCTTGAAGGACTTGATGACAATGATGAGTGATGTGAATGTAAGTGTGAGCAGATGAGTGGAGATATAAAAGAGGTGAAAGGAGTGTGTGGCAGTATTAAAGGAGAAATTATGTCACTCAAAAATAAAATCTCTGACTTAAAACAGGAAAATGAAAATTTAAGATGTAAAATAAGAGACTGAATGAGAAAACTGAAACTTTGGACTGGAAGGTGGACGATCTCGAGGGGCGTTCCAAACGGAACAACATAATTATACATGGTATTCCACGTAGAGAACGGGAGACCTGGCAGGACAGTGAGGTTGCTGTGAAGGAAATATTGACAGATAAATTAAAACTCTTTAAGGATGTTGAATTTGATCGGGTGCATCGTCTGAATTCCAGGGTCGACTCTCCCATTATCGCATGTTGTACCTTTTATAACGACAAAGCGAGGATCCTGCGCGCAAAACAGAAGTTAGGGGGTACCCAGATTTTTGTTGGAGAAGACTTTTCCTTTAGAGTGAGAGAAATAAGGAGAAAATTATCGCTTCACTTGTATAAAGTCAGCCCGAAACCAAAACAACAAGGCTTCAGTGATATACAACCACCTTGTCAGCATATCAAACAGCTAGAACAGTTCCATACGCAATCACTGCGCATGAGTATGGGCATTCGCTGACAGGACAAAGTCACAAACCAAGAGGTGTTGGACAATGCTGGGTTGACAAGCATTGAGTCAGTGTTGCTGAAGGCTCGGCTACACTGGACTGGGCACGTGATTAGAATGGACGACAGCCGCATCCCCAGACAACTGATGTATGGTGAGCTCAAAGAAGGTTCACACAGACTGGTAAGGCCCAAACCGAGATGCAAAGACACATTCAAGAGCAATCTCAGACGGTGCGGCATCCAGCCTCGCCAGCTCGAAACCCTTGCTGCTGACAGATCATCTTGGAGGTCCCTCACCTTCAAAGCAACAGCTGCCTCCGAAGAGGACACAGAAGACTGCGTCTTGCTGCCGCAAGGGACAGACGACGACACAGGGCCTCGTCCTCCTCAGTCCCAAACTCAGACCATCGATGCTTCACCTGTGGGCGCCTGTGTGCTTCCAGCTTCGGGCTGCGGAGTCACATGCGCTGTCATCGTCATCGCTGAGTACACACAGACCATCGTCTTCGTCGCCTCCAGACGGACTGCTACTACTACTACTACTATACTGGGTTCACGGAATCGTTAACTGGGGCACCGATTTCATCAGATGACAGCGATGACGTTACTTTGTAAATTCCATTGCAAATTCTGTTTCGAGTAATGATTATTCTTCATATTAAGGAAATGACCTAAAGTTTTTTTTATTTATGTATTGGAATGTGAATGGTTTGAGTAAAAAATTTTTGATAATGATTTTTTTTGTGTGTGTCATCTTTTCATTTTGTTTTGCTTGGTCGAAACTTTTGTTGATAGTATCGATTCGGATATCTTTACAGGGTACAAGGTTTTTTTGCCAACCAGCTAAGAAGATATCAAATGCTGGGAGGCCTTCAGGTGGTGTCGTTTGTCTCATCAAAAGTGAGTTTATGTCTTCTGTGAAGCAGACCAAAGTGAACGTTGGAAATTTTCTGTTGTTCGTCATGAACAAGACCCTGTTTGGCGTGGAAAGGGATGTGTTGTATGCCTGTGCATACGTACCATCCGAGGGTTCTCGGTATTATAAGTATCTGGGTGTGGATAGGAATGGGATTGCCTTGCTGGAACATTGTTTACTCTGCAGAACTTACAGCTTTGGTTCTACACTGTATAGTACGGAAGATAATATCTCAATCTACAAACAAGGATTTTCTTACTTTATCTGATTCACTGTCATCATTGTAGGCCATACCTGGCCATAACCTCCATAATCCTAAACTTTTTTTTTTTTTAAAACTTTTTACCTCGTTGAAAGCGGAAGGTCACAACACCGTTCTTGCTTGGGTTCCTGGTCATGTCGTCATCGGGGGAAATGAAATGGCTGATTGTTTCGCCAAAAATGCCACAACATGGAAACCGCGTAACATATCTACCCCCTACTCAGATTTAGAACCGAAAGTTAATGATTATGTCA
>JADBJO010000373.1:550718-568218 GCA_016801955.1 Conus betulinus
TGTTAGAGAACGGCGAGGCCTGGCACATGTGGCTTAAGAAACGGCGAAGCCTGGCACTTTTTAGAGAGCGGCGAGGCCAGGTATTTGTCGCTAGAGAACGGCGAGGCCTGGCACCTGTGGCTAGAGAACGGCGATGCCTTGCAGCTGTGGCTAGAGAACGGCGAGGCCTGGCACCTGTGGCTAGAGAACGGCAAGGTCTGGCACCTGTGGCTAGAGAACGGCAAGGCCTGGCACCTGTGGCTAGAGAACGGCAAGGCCTGGCACTTGTTAGAGAACGGCGAGGCCTGGCACTGTGGTTAGAGAACGGCGAGGTCTGGCACCTGTGGCTAGAGAACGGCGAGATCTGGCACCTGTGGCTAGAGAACGGCAAGGTCTGGCACTTGTTAGAGAATGGCGAGGCCTGGCACCTGTGGTTAGAGAACGGCGAGGCCTGGCACCTGTGGCTAGAGAACGGCAAGGCCTGGTACCTGTGGCTAGAGAACGGTGAGGTCTGGCACCTGTGGCTAGGGAACGGCGAAGCCTGGCACCTGTGGCTAGAGAACGGCAAGGCCTGGCACCTGTGGCTAGAGAATGGCGAGGCCTGGTACCTGTGGCTAGAGAACGGTGAGGCCTGGCACCTGTGGCTAGAGAACGGCGAGGCCTGGCACTTGTTAGAGAACGGCAAGGCCTGGCACTTGTTAGAGAACGGCGAGGCCTGGCACATGTGGCTAGAAAACGGCGAAGCCTGGCACTTGTTAGAGAACGGCGAGGCCTGGTATCTGTCGCTAGAGAACGGCGAAACCTGGCACCTGTGGCTAGAGAATGGCGAGGCCTGGCCTATCCCAGCAGTCATCCTGTAAATGTTTTTGCTGTGGTCATCAGATGTCATTAATTGTGGTGAAACAACCACAAACAATCTCATCAGACGTTTCCTGTTGTTAAACTGCGAGTGGCGACCTCCTCATCGATTTTCAGCTATTTTCTGTTCCATTCATGCTAAGAGTCTCTATTTAAGTCGATTTATCAATTTTTGCAAATATTTACATGGGGCAAACGCGCAACTCCTTCAAACATGCTTTTGGAGAGCAGACAATCAAACGAAACGCCATGTGAGGTTTACGTCAACATTAAAGTCCCCCCCCCCCTATCCCCCAAGAGAAAAAAAAAAAAAAGAAAAAGGCCATATTAAGGTTTCGTCCACTGTTATGGAAAGCAAATGACATATCTTATTCTGCGTTTAAACTAATTATCCTCCACAGCCAAACAGTTTGACAAAGACAAACAAATCATAAAAAAAAGAAAAACAACAGCCAATGCTTCACACATGCAGCTGCTTTTTGCATATTAATGTGCTCAAGATATTTTTTTTTTTTTTTTACAGGGGGCATGTAGAATCTCTCTTCACTCTCCCTCTCCCTCCTCCGCCTCCCTGTCGTCCCCGTCGCCCTCCTCCATCCCCTTCGCCTCTCTCTTCCCATCCCGCACATATCCATGCTTCCGATTGTTCTAGTAACATACCAAGATTACTAAACTGTTACTGAAAGCCAACGATAAATTCTATTCATTGTATGACTATGGAAAAGGAAAATGGCATGGCCATTATCTTTGGAATAACACTGTTGTTAACAGCCGTTCTTAAATCCACGACAGGCATCAATTCTGGTTGTGATATGACAATACCCTTAACCCCTCCCCATTTCACAAATACACCAGGAAAGATTGTGGTCATTATCTGACAGCAACAATCGAGAGTGCGAAGGTGGAAGTGATCATGACATGCTGTGTCCACAGCCTTGATGGGTGTGTACAGTAAACCCTATATCCACGACATGCTGTGTCCACACCTTGATGGGTGTGTACAGTAAACCCTATATCCACGACATGCTGTGTCCACAGCCTTGATGGGTGTGTACAGTAAACCCTATATCCACGAGAGGTGATCATCAAAGCTGTGATCTGAGGCTCTTTTCACCCCAAACACACAGACAGGCACGAGGTTTTCATGGGATGCTGAGAACACATGCATAGCCTGAAGCGGACGATTTTTTCATAGAGATGGCTGGCTGCAGGGGGCTGTTTATCAAGGACAGGCAATGCACGAGGCTGTAATCTGGTTATCACCCCTCCCCCCTTTTTTCACAACACATTAAAAGATAAGCGCGTTTTCACGACGCACCAACAATATATTCGCTGCCCGATGGTGGAAGTGTCTTTAACATGGCTGTCTATGTTAGTATCACATTTGTCTGCAAGGACCCTTTCCTCTAAGACAGGAAATAAATTCACCTATTGTCCACAGGAACCCTTCTGTGCCTGGCAGGCAATAAATTCTGAGTTTGGCGTTGCAGTGGTCTCCCTTCCTGATGACTTCATTACAGAGGTCGTTCACCGTTCCGCCATGTTGTCTGATCTGAAGGGGATAGTGATCAAGGACAGCTGCTTCTCGTCATGCACCCCCTCTCCCCGCCTTCTCCCGCCCTCCCTGTTCCCACCCTTCTTTGCCACCAACCCCTTCCACCCCCCAGTCCGTTTTGATTTCCTGTTTATTATTGATTTTTGATCAGATCCCAATGGAACTCTGGTGCTTGGAGTGTGTTCTCTCTCTCTCTCTCTGTCGGTCTTTCTCTCTCTCTTCCTCTCTCTGTCTCTCTTCAGTATAGTACACAATCGTGTCGTCCGTTTCATTGCTGTTTGCTCAGTCCTCTCTCTCTCTCTCTCTCTCTTTCTCTCTCTCTCTCTATGTGTGTGTGTGTGTGTGTGTGTGTGTGTGTGCGTGCGTGCGTGTGTGTGTGTGTGTGTGTGTGTGTGTGTGTGTGAGAGAGAGAGAGAGAGAGAGAGAGAGAGAGAGAGAGAGAGAAGAGAGAGAGACAGAGAGACAGAGAGAGAGACAGAGAAGGAGAGAGAGCTCCCGCTAGTTATTGCATTTAAACGGCCATCTAACCCTCAGAATATAATTCTGAAAGGTCATCCGACTGCCATCACCCGTACTTAAGGGACGTGACTTGCGAGTCAGTTCACTACTCCTTAAAAAAAAAAAAAAAAAAAAAAATATATATATATATATATATATATACATATATGCGATGGTCCCCATAGGCTGCTATAGCAGTTCATATTTATAACAAATTTCCTTGACTTTTTTCATTCTTATTTTGTTTATCTCTCCTTCTCCCCCCCTCCCCGTCTTTCTTTTCTCTCGAATCTTTGCCATTGATGTGATCACGGTGGAATGGTTAGCCTGCACTTGTTTTCCCTCACTACTTAATTGTTTCAACGTATTATTGCCCTGGTCCATCAGTGACAGATTGCATCTCTTCGGAGATCCGAGTATAGGCTGTCCTGCACAATTGCTAACTGCTGACAATGCTGGGGTTATTGAACAGTAGAGATGATCCCTCTGACTCTTGACACTTGTTTGATTCCCTTGCATCCTTAAGTGGACCCTCAAGCATAGGCTCAAAGATTTACCCTTGTATCTCATACGGTTTACATATGAGTTCAGTTTCAGCAACTTACTTCTTTATCACACACTTTATTTTCGTTGCACTTTTCAACCCCCGTTGGCTGCTTTGGGGAGCTGTTCGATTTCTTTTTGAACCCTTGGTGGTGAGAATACCATGGAATTGCAGACTGTGAATTTGTGCCAAGGGAGCACAAGCACGACGACTCGTGCCTCCCAGACGTGTCCTGATGAGGACGAAAGGCATCGGAGCAGACAATATGAATTTTCAAAATGGGTTCGATGGTTCCAGTAGACTGCTAATGAAGGAGTTCTTATTGAAAACATAATCCCTTGACTTTTTATTTTGCTTTTCTCTATCTCTCTCTCTCCCGACGTATTTTTTTTTCTCTCGAGCGTTTACCATTAATGAGATGATGGAGTAATTGTTAGCAGCACTCATTTTCCCTCACTGCTATATTGCTCTCTCTCTCTATATTTCTACAATATGACAGAGAACATATATATATATATATATATATATATATATTATATATATATATATATAAGAGAGAGTATATATGTATAAGTAAGAGAGAGGGAATATCTATCTATCTATCTATCTATCTATCTGTCTATCTCCACATGCTAGGTTATATAAAGCCTTCTTTGTCAATTCGCTCTTTCGAGTCCCGTCTTTTTTTCTTACCGAAGTCGTGTGTGTCGTTGGTGTGTGTGTGTGTGTGTGTGTGTGTGTGCGCATGTGTAGACTACATTAGAGACATGTACAGCACACAGGGCTATGTATTTGTTGCTTGTGTCACGAAAAAAGGTACCTCTTTCGATTTCATTGACTTCGAAAACCCTGTTGATCTTCATGCTCGTATAGGAAACCTTTACTAGCTGTAGCCACGCACATCGAAGAATTCCAAAGGTTAAATGATTATGAAACATTTTAATTAATCTCTCTCTGATTCATGAAATAAATGTTCTGATTTCACTAAAGATGTGTCTACGTTACGTAATCTTGTAGAGCACAGTACTGACGGTGAAAACGCCACTTTCTGTTACGACATTACATTTATTAATTATAATGAGGACATTTCTATAGCGCCCATCCTAACAACGTAGGCTAGAGGGCGCTTTACAAGTTTTAACAAATCAACATCTAAAATATATGCATAACTCTTTCTCTCTCTCTCTCTCTCTCACACACACACATGCGCGCGCGCGCGCGCGCGCGCACACACATACATAAACACTTGCACTATATGACAAGGTGAACAGCTCGTTCATACACCAGCAAAGTGTGCAAGTGACATGTAGTAATTTAGTAATATTTCAGGTGGTGTTCTGGCAACCGGCGTTTGAACAGGTACGTTTCAAGCGCAGACTTGAAGATCGGAAAGGAAGGGCATAACGGAGATGGAAAGGCAATGAATTCCAGAGTATTGCCGCAGAAAATGAGAATGCTCTAGAACCGTGCTGCTTTCGGTTATATGAGGGAATACGAAATATTCGGTCATCAGAGGAAGAACGGAGGGGATGTGTAGGAATATATATTTTGAAGAGCTCAAAAAGATAGGCAGGCGTTTCACCTGTGATAACCTTGTAACATAGACTCGCCGACCTATACTCTGAATCCTGTGCTCGATTTTAAGCAAGTGTGCAATTTCTCCAAGAATTACGGAGTATGATGTTTTGGCACTTGAAGCTAAGGCGATTGACTGTATTTTGAACACATTGTAGTGAATGGAGTAAGGCTGCAGGTACACCAAGAAGAAGAGTGTAACAATAATCTATTCTTGACAGAATGCAGGAAGACGTCAACGTCTTCGTGGTCTGTTCTGTAAGGAAAGGTCTGATAAGCTGATGCGACGGAGTTGGAGAAATGATGCTTGGCAGCTTTTGGCTATGTGGTGTTTCAGGGTGAGATCAGAGTCGAGATAGAAGCCAAGGTCACGAACAGATGGTATAATGAGATGTCAGTGGAATCTAGGACTATTGACGGATGACGTTGGAGGTCTTGAGTTTGAGACTGTTTTGTAAACCGGATAGCTTGTTTTCTCATCGTTTAATTTCAGCTTATTATTAGACTTCCAGTTTGATATCAGAGACGCAGCCTTGAAAAATTTTGACGAGATTGTCATAGTTATCTAACGTGTCAGAATGTTCAAGTTGAGTGTCATCGACGAGCATTTCATGATGAACAGAATGTCTGTTAATGATCTCAGTCAGGGGCGTTGTGCACATTATGAAAAGTACTGGACCTAGCAAAGACCCCTGGGAAACGCCAAAATTTGATGACATTTTAGGAGACCGTTTCTCATTAATAAGGACGAACTGCTATCTGTTTTTATGATGTAAACCAATTTTGTGCAATGTCACATATGCCGAATTTTGTGCTCAAACGTGAAAGGAGAATTTTGTGATCAATTGTGTCAAAAGCAGCAGACAGGTCGAGAAGAAGAATAGATACTTTTTGTCGCCATCAAGAGATGATGTCAGAATATCATTCAAGATTCGGATGAAATTAGTTTCTGTGCTATGTCCAGACTGGTAGAAACTGAGAAGGTTATTGTTAAGAAGATGTTGGGATAATTGATGATGGTCCAATTTCTCTAAAAGTTTTGACAAGAAAGGGAGATTGGAGATTGGTCGGAAGAATTTTAATTCATTTGAATCGAGCGCTCCAATTTATCTAAAATTTATGACAAGAAAGGGAGATTGGATCTAGCGACGATTTCTATAAAAGAGGTTTCACAATGGCAGTTTTGAAATCATCAGGAACTGAACCACTCAAGAGAGACTTGAAAATATTTGTGATGACAAGTAGTAGGGAGTCGAGGTTTTCATAAAAAAGAGCAGTCAGGATAGGATCAAGTTCATATGACTCTTTTCTAGTTTGAGAATTTCTTTCACAAACTGAGTGGTAACTGGTTCTAACTTGGACAAAGTTGGGCCGGAATAAGTGTATGCTACTCGTGAACGACTAGTGGAAAACAAATGCATCACGGATAGTGACCATTTTTGTATCGGAAAAAAAATTCGAAAAGATATCAGGTAGTTTTGAGGGATCTAAACTGGTGAGAAATACAGCAGTCTTTTTGTTTTGCCAAGAACTTGGTTCATGTAGCGGTAGAGTTCCTTACATGTCTTGCTGGCTGAGATTTGAATCGAGAAGAAAAACCAGTCTTAGCTTTTTGAACCAAGTCTGCAATGTTCCGTTAATATAGTTGTAATCTGCTCATGAACAGTGAGACCAGTTGAGCACCATTGTCTTCCTGCCTTGCGACGTAAATGTTTTTCACCGGACAGTTGTGGAGCAACTGTGTTGTACCACGGCGTGGCTTTGTCTTCCCTGGCTGTACGCTGGGGGGGGGGGGGGGGGGGGGGGGGGGGGGGGGGGGGGGGGGGGGGGGGGGGGGGGGGGGGGTCCTGTCGAGCAGATTGCGCAGGTTGATAAAATTGCTTATAACGGGGACTGTTGGTGCACTGCTTTGTATAATGTAAATGCAGCGTCGGTTAGTTCAGTCTTTGTCTTTCCCTTCTTTCAGGGAGAGACTTGTTTTCCTTCATCTCGCTCTGCATGTATTTTCCTTTCGTTTTGAGGCCCTGGCTTGATCTGAGAAGACACGCACTGAATCGTTGTCAAGGTGACAGGTGAGAGACCCGCCATTTTGGCTGATGCAAGGTGGGATGAAACATTCGTCCTGTCAAGTTTTAATTGGCTGTGATGGATTTGTTTTTCTTTTTCATTTGTTTTGCTCATATTCAATTTCATATATATATATATATAAAATAAAATATTATTAAAACGCCTGAAGAGCTCGACCCCTTGGGGAGCAACATCTGTTAAAAGCAGGTATTAAAAGAGGTTCTAAAAATTCTCAACAAATTTGTTTCGAGCTTGTCTGCTCTCGTCAGGATAATGCTTGGGTTGCCTACCGCCGATGTTATATAGCTTGTAGGGCCCTGCTTGCAAGTGCGTATTGGCTGCACGTGTTTTCTGTGTTTCAGGTAAACGTTCAGGGTGTGTTTTTCGACAACGATTTCCATTTCTGCCTGCAGTTGTATTTCAGTTTTGGTATTTAGAGTTGCTAAGTGTGGTTTACATAGTATTAACCATTTTTCAGTTAGGCATAGGTTGCATCTTTTTGAAAATATATTGTATGGTGATGCTCTTTTTATGATTTTCCAAGATATTTGTAGTTTTTTTTTTGTCTTTAAGTCTCCAAATGTATTTGCTCAGTTCTGTTTGGTTTTTGTATTTTTTCTTTATTAAATGACTGTTTATGGTTTGCATATGGTTTTTGAAGTGGTTTTCCGTAATCCCTATATATGTTTCTTTTTCATGTTCTGATGTCACAGTGGCTGGTATACAATATTATTATAGAGGCATTTGTTGTTTAAGGGGCACTGTTCTTTTTTAGTGCAGTTGCAAGATTTCCTTTCTTCACCCTTCTTTGCTGTGTTGGTTTTCATTTGTTAGATGAATCAATTACATTTTTAAGGTTGGGCATACATGAATATGATAGTTTGATAGTGTTTTTGTTGAATATTTTTGACAGTTTGTGTTCTTTTGGAAACGATGTGTTGTTAGGATTTTAAAAAAAACTCTTTCCCTATGTTTGTTTTAACTCTTCCGTCATATGGAGGGTTGTACTATGTAATTTTCCTTTTCCTGTTTTTCTTGTTTTTGTTTTTTTGTCATGTTGTTATCTGGGTTGTATTGTAGTCTGTAGTTGTAACCACTTTTTTTTGCAATGCTTCTTGGTCTTCTACTGCTGCATTATTGAATACTCTTTCATTGCATGATAGGTTAGATAGTCTTTTGTTTATGCCATGGGTATAGTTTTAGTACGGATGGTGGGTGGTTACTTTTAATGTTTAAGCTTACATAGATGGGTGTGTCATTAGGTTTCTTGTATGGTTTATATATGTGGTTGTTGAGGTCAAGTGTTATTTCTAAGTAGTTCACTACCTTTTTGTTTGCTTCAATGGTGATTTTTAAGTTTTGATTTTGGAAGATTTTGCATAGTTCTTTTTTCTTGTTTTCTATGGTTCTTGGGTTGTTGGTTAGTGCAGCGAGGCCATCGTCTCTGTATAGTCCAACTTGTTTCCCAAGTTTGTTTGGATGATGGATAGCATGAACAGTCCGACCAGTTCGCAAGTTTCGGCACCATCATACGATCCCATGGTCACATCAAATGTTGAGTTTCTGTTCGTTTTCTTGATCCAGGTTTCATTTCTGCTGTGAAGTAAACATCGGCGGTAGGCAACCCAAGCATTATCCTGAAGAGAGCAGACAAACTCGAAACAAATTTGTTGAGAATTTTTAGAACCTCTTTTAATACCTGCTTTTAACAGAATATATATATATATATATATATATATATATATATATATATTCTTCACACATGACTAATTATTAGTTACACGCACTGAGTTCCCTTGTATTTAATAGTGACTCAGTTGTTTCCTCTGGTACAAGTAACAAAATGAAAACCTGAGAGAGAGAGAGAGAGAGAGAGAGAGAGAGAGAGAGAGAGAGAGAGAGAGAGAGGGGGGGGGGGTTGTAAGTATACTGGTGGGGGTGGGGAGTGACAAAATAATAACAACAGGATGGTGTGTTAGACTTTGCATCACTTGGTGATGACATTACTGTCATGACGCAATGTTTCTTTTAGCATCGACCTAAAGATGTCACTCCACTTTTGACGTGATTACACAGTCTGTCGTTCTTGAAAAGAGAGCAGCCGCTCGAAATATTGGATTATATTTGTTTACATTGCTTGTTTGCCTTTTTACTTCAGCTCTCTCTCTCTCTCTCTCTCTCTCTCTCTCTCTCTATATATATATATATATATATCTGCCCGTCTTAATCTCCTTGTTTGTCTCCCCCTACTAAAGTGTTGCTGTTATTTGTTGCTGTTATGTGTCATGAAAACCGATTTTTTTTTGCCAGTTTTCTTCCTTTGGATGTTGCATTTCACATCGTGTTTCAACATCTGCCATACTTCGTATTTCCGATCATTTCCTGACACTGGGGACGGCTGTGATTGCATTGTGTCGTCACTCCCTGTTTGTCTGTCTCTGTCAGTCAGTAACTGAAGACTGATGCACTGGCGGTGGTAATCAGAAATGTTAATGATTAACAGTCTCTTTTAGTGCTCTCCCTCTTTTGCTCTTTCCATTGAGGTAAATATGGATGAAAGCAAAACTAAAATTCAGGTAAATGGTAAAGAGGAGAGCAGGACGGGGGGGGGTGGGGGGGTGGGTGTGGTGGGGTGGTGGGGGGGGGGTGGGGGGGTGGTGGTGGTGGTGGTGAAGGGAGGTTCGAGAAAGATGCTTATATGACGGAATTGCCGTGCACATTATGAAACAGAATTGCTGTACCTATTATGAAACAGAACTGGTGTGTCTATTATGAAACAGAATTGCTGTGCCCATTATGAAACAGAATTGCTGTACCTATTATGAAACAGAATTGCTGTGTCTATTATGAAACAGAATTGCTGTGCCTATTATGAAACAGAATTGCTGTGCCCATTATGAAACAGAATTGTTGTGCCCATTATGAAACAGAATTGTTGTGCCCATTATGAAACAGAATTGCTGTTCCTATTATGAAACAGAATTGCTGTGCCTATTATGAAACAGAATTGTTGTGCCCCTTATGAAACAGAGCTGCTGTGCCCATTATGAAACAGAATTGCTGTGCCTATTATGAAACAGAATTGCTGTGCCTATTATGAAACAGAATTGTTGTGCTCATTATGAAACAGAATTGTTGTGCCCATTATGAAACAGAATTGCTGTGTCTATTATGAAACAGAATTGTTGTGCCTATTATGAAACAGAATTGCTGTGCCTATTATGAAACAGAATTGCTGTGCCTATTATGAAACAGAATTGCTGTGCCCTTATGAAACAGAATTGCTGTGCCCATTATGAAACAGAATTGTTGTGCCTATTATGAAACAGAATTGCTGTGCCCATTTATGAACAGATTGCTGTGCCCATTATGAAACAGAATTGCTGTGCCCATTATGAAACAGAATTGCTGTGCCTATTATGAAACAGAATTGCTGTGCTATTATGAAACAGAATTGCTGTGCCTATTATGAAACAGAAATGTTGTGCCTATTATTATGAAACAGAATTGCTGTGCATATTATGAAACAGAACTGCTGTGCCCATTATGAAACAGAATTGCTGTGCCTATTATGAAACAGAATTGCTGTGCCTATTATGAAACAGATTTGCTGTGTCTATTATGAAACAGAATTGCTGTGCCCATAATGAAACAGAATTGCTGTGCCTATTATGAAAAACAGAACTGCTGTGTCTATTATGAAACAGAACTGCTGTGCCCATTATGAAACAGAATTGCTGTGTCTATTATGAATGCATACACATATTCAGGACGCAAGGCTGAATCTTGCTGCTGGGTGTGGCGATCTTAACATTAGAAACAGAAGAAAGGTAAAAAAAAAAAAAAAAATCCACTTTAGTGTAGCAAACAAAATGTTTTCTTTAAAAGTAAGCCTTTTCCGGGGGAGGAGGGGGGAAGGTGAAGTGATCAGGGTGGGAAAGGATGGTTCTTTAACGTAATCTCACTGACAGATTCAGTCTAACATTCACTATGATCGGAAACAAAAAAATGTCTTATGTGTATTAACTGAGCAAATAAGTGCATTGAATGTTTGGCTAAAATAAAGGAGGTCTGAAGCATTGAGATTAGTTCACGATATGATAGAGAAGTGTTGGATCTATTCACGATACGATAAAGAGGTGTTAGATCTATTCACGATATGATAGAGAGGTGTTGGATCTGGATGCAACTGGAAAGAAAATCTGGGTCTCAAATATTTGTTACAAATTGCCTATGTTTAAACTTGGATATGTGCGATTGAATCAAGGTGTGAAGGAATCAACGAATTTCTACAAGTTTAACAAAAATAGCATAGCCAGTAGCATGTGTAAACAATAGTAAAACCTTTACTGTTCAGTGTGCAGAACATTTTGAGTCGTGCCTGACGATCTTTTTCTCATGATTCCTTTCAGACACCTGGTTAAGATACACAATAATAAGACTTGGCATTTCTGAATCGCAAAACATCATAATCGTTTTAAATACATTATGATGCTGATTTAACACGTCTGGGCTTACTCTAGGGGGAATGGGGTGGGACGTAAAAAGAAAAGGAGAAAGAAATCGAAGTGATCTTATTTCCAGCTGTCCTTCATGCACGAGTGAAGAAAGCAGCCCACGCCGTTGCCTCTGTTCATGGTACCACCTCAGGTTAGGTTCAGAATGCCTATAGCGTAGGTCTCCATACACCAACAATCAGACATTTCCGTCTGTCTGTAGAAGTCTTTTAAACTGCGTTGTGGTTCCATATCTCAATATTGACACTGAAGCGTTTTGTGGACATCACTGAATATAGCTGTCACTTTGGACAAGGTCTTTCTTTTGTTTTTTTGCACCGACTCATTACAGAAAATGGTTGAAATGTGAAGTACAAATAAAAATGAGGACGCACAACAAGGTGTAAAGCAACACTAACATAATTAACCACTCCCCCCCAAACAACAACAACAACAACAAACCCACACCAACTCCACCCACATCCCCCAACACACAGACAGACAGACAGACAAATAAATCACCAACAAATATGTTTTCAGACATTACAAGCAAATTACGTTAAAACGCGCGCAAGAAAATCTTCTCTAGATTGCAGTTATATATTTTCCGTTTTAAATATGAATAAACTTTCCGCTCTCTCTCTCTCTCTCTTTTTCAAACCCATTCTCACCAGGCGGTTATGAACAGAGTGTGACGTTGGAAAGTGCACGTGATTTCCCACCAAAATAGGCAGTTCTCCGCAGGGACCTTACGTTCACGACAGGAAAGAATAATTTGCGTTCTGCTCTGAAAGTGCTCTCCCTTTCTGGCGACGTCGGTGATAGAGGTCAGCCTCCGTGCCGCCATTTTGTTTGATAGAAAGTCGGTTAACAAACAGGGACAGCTCATTCTGGGTGTGTTCTACTTCCGTTTGTAGGCTTTTTTTTGTTGTTGTTGATCTTTCGGCTGTTTGTGTTTGATCATTGTTTGCTGGTTGGAAACCCCCATTCTGACTTTTAAAGGTACCTTGGCTTCGATCCCTGCAACTATCACTGCCCCGTGTTTTAATGAGGGACGTTTTTCAAGTGTTCTTTCCAACGTTTGAAGAAATCTGTTGTGAAAGCTGTCATATGTAGGGAAAATTATCTCTCTCTCTCTCTCTCTCTCTCTCTCTCTCTCTCTCTCTCTCTCTCTCTCATTGTTTTCTTTCCATATCATGCAAAAGTAATCGATTGTTCAGAGGATCGTAGGGTTTCATAGCGATTCCTCCAACTTTTCTTCATAAAAAGTGATGCTGTTATTTTATGTTCGTTTGTCTTTTAAGTGTTGGGGTTCTCATGCCTTACTCCCTGTGTGTCCCCTGGCACCACACACCCTCATGATCAAATCCCAAAGTTTGCTGAACGCGATTCATAACCTAAGCAACGCATATCCATATCTGCCAACTTCCTGAAGGCAAAATTCAGCAACCAGAAAAAAAAAGAGTTTGCAGTGGGCTGAAGAAGGGGCAGTTTGCATTTTGACTGAAAGCATGTCTTACCAGCTAACACATGAAGGGATTCAAAAATGCATTTCAATTCACTTGATTGCAAACATCCACATAACATCATTCTGCAATGCTTAGCCTGGCTGGGATCGATTCGCTCATCACGCCCAGGGTCCTGTGACACTAGATCAATGTCTGTTAAACGCCAATAACACTTCAGACAAGGTCCTTATAAAAGAACACTATATCCACATTTAAAAAAGCGAAATCAGGGACATCTCTCTCTCTCTCTCTTGAAAAACTTAATGCCCCTTCACATTTCAACACAAGCAGACACATATACATACACTTTTTTGTGGAAGATTTGCACACACATCCCGCAAAAAAGTGCAACAACTTAAATGTTCCTCATTAAATCTATTGATTACTTAAAGGTTTCTTCAGAATGACACAATAACTTTCAATGAAAAAAAAAAAATCGACAGGTAACCGTCAACAACTGCAACTTTGAAATTCAACCAGCTAGTTATATATTTAAAAATACCCTGAGGTATGAGCATGTGTTTAATATTCTGTCCTAATGACAGCCGGTTGACCCGTCAGAAATCCCAAACCTCACCGTTTTGTAACTGTTCATATGACTATGACTGACAGTATGGTTTGGGAGATGCGGCAGTTGTAACTGTTTACATGACTATGACTGACAGTATGGTTTTGGGAGATGTGGCAGTTGTAACTGTTTACATGACTATGACTGACCGTATGGTTTGGGAGATGTGGTAGTTGTGACCGTTTATATGACTAAGATGACAGTATGGTTTGGGAGATGTGGTAGTTGTAACTGTTTACATGACTATGACTGACCGTATGGTTTGGGAGATGTGGTAGTTGTGACCGTTTTATGACTAAGATGACAGTATGGTTTGGGAGATGTGGTAGTTGTAACTGTTTACATGACTATGACTGACAGTATGGTTTGGGAGATGTGGTAGTTGTAACTGTTTACATGACTATGACTGACAGTATGGTTTGGGAGATGTGGTAGTTGTGACCGTTTACATGACGGTGACTGACAGTATGGTTTGGGAGATGTGGTAGTTGTGACCGTTTACATGACGGTGACTGACAGTATGGCTTGTGGGAACGTGGGGTCTGAGAGTGTGACAAAGTCCCTACCAGTTGCAGCCAACAAAACGGCCTCTCCCCGTCATCGTGCTGGAGCTCATCACAGTTGGTGAGCACCAATGACTCTCCTACCAGTCACAAAGAAGCTCACCTACCTGGGCCACTCACGTAGACTTACATACAGATCAACACTGGAAAAGAAAAGACAAGTGTAGAATAACGAAGACGAAGTTGTTCTAGAGCATAGTTTCTTATTCAGCCTCTTTCCGCGCTTTAAGGCCACTTCATCCTCAATAGAGACCAGATAAATGCCTCTGAGGGCCACGTGAAAAAAGGGGAACCTTTTCTATGGCTGTTCAGCCGTTACCCCCCCCCCCCCCCCCTCTCAATACCAGAGAAACAGTAACGTCCTCTAATTGGACACAGTTTCATTTTCACTTTCATCAAGCGTGCGGACTACTCCATATACGCTACACCACATCTGCAAAGTGTAAAAAGACCACACTGCGCACGATTTATAGCTGACGGATAAATGAATTACTGACAATGATAAGAGAATGTGAGGAAAGTGTAAAAAAAAGAGGTCAGGGAAAGTCGTCGGACTGTTTCCTCACACCAAGCCATCAGGCGTCCCGATGACGTCTTTAAAGACCTCCAACGGAAACGTTTGAAGAAAGTGTCCCCGCTGTAGAGGATGAACATCAGACGATCATCAACAGTATCGATCAATGACGACTTCATGGCATGCTGATAGTCGGTCTTTTACCTCATGTGCACGTGCCTACATTGCTATGTAAAGAGAGTATGAGGAGCATCATCGGGGCGCATTGGCCGCAAACCATCCGAGCGTACTGGGAGATTTATACTGGAAGAGGGACCAAGTAAGGAAAAAGAAGGGACAATGGTGAGGGAAGGGTGTGGAAAAAGGGGTGGGGGCTGGGGTTGGGATGCGAAAGTGGATGTCGCAGACAATAAGATGGAGAGCCAGACAGGTAGACAGCTTTTAATAGCCAGGCTGATGGGGCGTGAAACACAGTCTGCTCTCCCTCACCCTCTGTCTTGCTTTCTCTTCTCCACCTGCAGCTTTGCCCCTGTGAGCGCAAGGAAATATTCGATGCAACGGACGGGGTTTTAGGGTGTTTTTTCTTTAACTGTTTATAGCTAGTTAGACAGCACAAAGCCATAGAAGGATAAAAATTACTCTGAAATATCACACACACACACACACGCGCACACACACACACACACACACACACACACACACAAGCGCTCGAGTCATTGCGTTACTTTGTGTGTTTCAGTCTGTGGCACCACTATGACGACATAAGCAAACAAACAAATGGGGGAAAGAAGCGATACTTGAAATGCCGACGCAAACACTTTATTTTTCTACTTCTTCTGTGCCCATCTTGACAACAGCACATGCATGAAATTTGTAGGGTCACAGAAATTGAAACTCCTTTTTTCTTTAGCGTAGAACAATAACGATGAATACAATAAAGATGAGAAGAATAAGGATGAAAACAATAAAGATGAGTACAATAAAGATGAGAAGAATAAGGATGAGAACAATAAAGATGAGAAGAATAAGGATGAAAACAATAAAGATGAGTACAATAAAGATGAGAACAATAAGGATGAGAACAATAAGGTTGAGAACAATAAGGATCAGAAGAATAAAGATGAGAACATAAGGATGAGAACAATAAGGTTGAGAACAATAAGGATCAGAAGAATAAAGATGAGAACAACAAGGATGAGTACAATAAGGTCGAGAACAATAAGGATGAGAACAATAAGGTTGAGAACAATAAGGATGAGAACAATAAGGTTGAGAACAATAAGGATGAGAACAATAAGGTTGAGAACAATAAGGATGAGAACAATAAGGTTGAGAACAATAAGGATGAGAACAATAAGGATGAGAACAATAAGGATGAGAACAATAAGGATGAGAACAATAAGGTTGAGAACAATAAGGTTGAGAACAATAAGGATGAGAACAATAAGGTTGAGAACAATAAGGATCAGAAGAATAAAGACGAGAACAATAAGGTTGAGAACAATAAGGATGAGTACAATAAGGTTGAGAACAATAAGGATCAGAAGAATAAAGATGAGAACAATAAGGGTGAGAACAATAAGGGGTGAGAACAATAAGGTTGAGAACAATAAGGATGAGAACAATAAGGATGAGAACAATAAGGATGAGAACAATAAGGTTGAGAACAATAAGGATCAGAAGAATAAAGACGAGAACAATAAGGTTGAGAACAATAAGGATGAGTACAATAAGGTTGAGAACAATAAGGATCAGAAGAATAAAGATGAGAACAATAAGGGTGAGAACTGTAAGGATGAGAACAGTAAGGATGAATAAAGGATGAGAACAATAAAGATGAGAACAATAAAGATGAGAGCAATAAAGATGAATAAAGGATGAGAACAATAAAGATGAGAACAATAAAGATGAGAGCAATAAGGATGAATAAAGGATGAGAACAATTAAGATGAGAACAATAAAGATGAGAGCAATAAGGATGAGTAAAGGATGAGAACAATAAGGATGAGAGATTTAAAGATGAGAACAATAAGGATGAGAACAATAAAGATGAGAACAATAAGGATGAGAACAATAAAGATGAGAACATGGATGAGAACAATAAAGATGAGTACAATAAAGATGATGCTGTGGAACTCCATTTCGGTCAGAGACAACATGTCAGAGTTGATTATTCTACGCTTCCAACTGTATGCGCCAACCAGGCGCGACAGATACAGACACCTGCAGTGTTGGTAAGGAGATTTGAGCAGCACTCTCGGAGATCCATCCATGAACTGCATGAAACGCGATTGTGTGCTTCCAGTCTGTCCTTTACAGCTTACAGCAAACTGATTGTGTGGTTGAACTCTTTCCATTACAGCTTATAACCGCAAACTCAACTCTTCCCAGCTTAAAAAAAAAAAAAAAAAAAACTACTGACGTGCTCGCGCGAACACACGTACACACACACGCGCGCGCACAAACCAATAATAATAAAATGCGTGCGTGCCTGAGAGCGTGTGTGTGTGTGTGTGTGTGTGTGTGTGTGTGTGTGTATGTGCAGGCGTACGTACGTGCATGTATGCTTGCGTACGTGTGTGTGTGTGTGTGTGTGTGTGTGTGTGTGTGTGTGTGTGTGTGTGCGCGCGCGCGCGCGTGTGTGTGTATATGTGTGCGTGTGTGTGTGTGTGTGTGTGTGTGTGTGTGTGTGTGTGTGTGTGTGTGTGTGTGTGTGAGAGAGAGAGAGAGAGAGAGAGAGAGAGAGAGAGAGAGAGAGAGGCAGACAGAGCGTGG
>JADBJO010000373.1:580718-585718 GCA_016801955.1 Conus betulinus
TCGGTCTGCACGAGATACAGAATGACTTCTGGAAAGGCGTGATCAGCACGTATTTAGACGGTAAATCTTTAAAAGATCACTCCGATATAAACTGCAAGAAACTGCAGAAATCTCAGAACACTCAGCTTGGAAAGGCGTGAACAGCACGTATTTAGACGGTAAATCTGTAAAAGATCACTCCGATGTAAACTGCAAGATCTCTCTCTCTCAGCTTCTGTTTGATAATTGCTGGCACGACAACGGGATTGAACAGATGAAAGATTATATTCATGTAAAGGAAAACAGAGAGCTCTAGTACAATAATTACAGGAAATAATCGGTCAAAACAGACCTGGCACTGTTATGGAATACAACCCACTTCTAACTGCGATTACAAAACCATGGCTTACGTGTATAGAAAGGTGTGAAAAAGGAAAATATATGCACAAAGAACTGCGATGCTGGTTGGTCTAACAAAATGAAGACAATGACACAAAATCTTATTAAATCCCAAAGAGACGACCACCCCTACAGCTTACTTCTTCTGGCTCACAAACTTTGAAGTTGCTGTGGGCACAGACACGTGGTCCCGAGCCACTGACCAATTCCTCTAGAACTGTTCAGAAGTGTTGTGTTTCTGGAGATACATCGAACAAAACATCCAGTGAGAAACTAATGTTTACTTGAAATTATCCGCACACGACGTTTAACTTCGAGTTCAAAACTCAACAGAGCTGATGGAAATTTATAAGTACATTATTTTTCTAATACTGGTCAGCAAAATGTGCATATATGCATTTACACAAAGACCGAATCTATATATACAGAGCGAGAGCGAGAGCGAGAGAGAGAGAGAGAGAGAGAGAGAGAGAGAGAGAGAGAGAGAGTGTGTGTGTGTGTGTGTGTGTGTGTGTGTGTGTGTGTGTGTGTGTGTATTTATCTATCAATATATTGATCGCTTTTAAGGCAGAGGAAGAAAAAAAAGGAAGTCGTTCCTCTGTGCTTAACAAAGGAAAAAAGTGTGAAGCAGAGCGTGTGCGCGGTGGAGGGATTGTGTGTGAAGGGTGTGGGGGAGGGGGAGAGTAGAGAGGTGGGTCTGAGTTATCAGTCTGTTTTGTTTCATTAAAGTATACACGTGTAGTCAATATAGCAGAATGAAAGCGTCAGTACTCCATACAATAGCACGTAAGTACACCCAGATGCTCTGTGTCAAAAGCCCAAACACTGAAATTGGCAAATAAATGTCCGTCTGTAAGTGAACACAGAGACATTGCATGGTGAGAGTTAGGCAGTCTTAAAAAACAGCGCGGAAAAAAGGAGGATGGAAGCCCAAAATTAAGTACTAAGAAGAGAAGGGAAAGAAAAATAAAAAGTGGGAAAACATTGGAGGTTAGAAAACCACAAAAAGGAGTGTTCTGAGATTTCTGCACACAGACAAACCCTACACCTCTTTCCCTACCCCCACACCCCCTCCCCTAGGGTTCTGGTAGTCTAGCGACGTCGTTTCCTTCAATGTCAACTTTTCGGGAATGTTTTGGGCTTCTCAAATACGGACCAGGCAGGCTATGGTTCACTATATTCCTCCATTTCGCTTTGTCTATCCGTCTGTACGTCTCTGTCAGATGGTCTCTGTCTGTCTGTCTCTCTTTCTCTCTCTCTTCAATATGCTCTCTTTTAGTTTTTGTTATTAATGTTTTTTGCTCTTGTTGTTATGCTCTCTCTCTCTCTCTCTCTCTCTCTCTCTCTCTCTCTCTCTCTCTCTCTCTCTCTCTCTTTTTCTGTGTCTGTCTGTCTGTTTGCCTGTTTGTCTGTCTGTCTATCTGTCTCTCTCTGCTCATTGAAGTGCACCCCTGTATCTCTCTCCATTACACATGCATTTATTCTCCCCTCCACTCTTACCCCCTGCTCCCTAATCCCTCACTCCGTTCCTTCTACTCCCACCCTCTCTCTGCTTGTGGGTTCCCCATCAACCCCTGTCTTTGTCTTTTTGGATTGTCTCATCAACATGTATATATTCTATCTCTGCCTGCCTGTCTGTCTGTCGGTCGATCGGTCGGTCTCTGTCTCTCTCTTCTCTCTTCTTTTTTCTTTCCTACATGAATGAATTTCTGAACTACTTTGAAAACTAACCCCCCCACCCCCCTCGCCTCTCCTACCCTTCCCTCTCCACATTCTACCCCCCTCCGTCTCCCCCCCCCAAAACAAAAAAAAAAAAAAAAAAAAATCGATGAGCGCAAATGCAGAAGAGCTAGCCATGAGACAGTGTGTCTAACAGACTTGTAGAGGAAGGCCGACGGGAAAGGGGGAGAGAAACAGAGGAAGGAAGGACGGCACGAGTCGTGGAGGTGTTTTTTTTTTCTTGGGGGGGGGGGGGGGGGGGGGGGGGGGGGGGGGGGGGGGGGAGAAGTGGGAAGATTTGAGGAGGAGGGGAAACAGGCAGAAGGTTGTTGTTGTTGTTGTTGTTGTTGTTGTGTATGTGTCTGTGTGTGCGTGTACGTGCATCCGTGCGCGTGCACGCACGTGTGTGTGTGTGTGTGTGTATGTGTGTGTGTGTGTGTGTGTGTGTGTGTGTGTGTGTGTGTGTGTGTGTGTGTGTGGTGTGTGTGTGTGTGTGTGTGTGTGTGTGTGTGTGTGTGTGTGTGTGTAACAGAGAGAGAGAGAGAGAGAGAGAGAGAGAGAGAGAGAAAAAGAGAGAGAGAGAGGTCCATGGTGCTATGTGGTGCATGGTATGCAGGCGCTGTTCCTGTCTCCTGCCTCTCAGGCTGGCAGAAGCTGCCAATGCCTCCGAAAGGTGAGTGGCGGAACGGCGCCATCATGTTCAATGGATTGCTCCAAGTCACAATCGCTGTGATTGTTTGTTTGCCTTTTCCTTTCGTTTCTTCTTCTTCCTCTTCCTCTTCCTCTTTTTCTTTCCTTCTTCTCTTCGTCGTCGTTGTCGTCGTCCTCGTCGTTGTCCTCGTCGTCATCTTCTACCTCCTCCTTTTTGTCTTATCCATCTCGTCTTGCTCCTCCCGTTGTTTTTCTCTCTCCTCTTCTGATTCTCTGTCAGTTTCTCTTTTACTTTATTCTTCTCTTGTTCTTCCTCACTTGTTATCTGATTCTGTGTCTTCTTTACTTTTCTTCGTCCTTCTCTTGTTATTCCTCATCATTTTCTGACTGCTCTTCAATTCTTCTTCTTCTTCGCCATTCATCTCTTGTTCTTCCTCTTCCCGCCTTTTCATCCTTCTCTTCGTCTTCTCACCCTCTTGTGATTGTTTTTCGCCTTCTTTTCTTCATTATCTGGCTGTCTTTTCGCTCCACTCTTTCAGTCCTTTTTCTTCTTCATCATCCTTTTTCTATTACTCTTCACCTTCTCTTCTTCTGCATCCTTCTCTTGTTCGTTCACCTCCTCTTTTTATTTTTTTTTCTATTTTTTTTCACCCTTCTCTTCTTCATTCTCATTCTTTTCTTATTGTTCTTCACCTTCACTTCTTAACAGCCATTCTCTTTTCTTCCTCCTCTTTCTTCTTCATTCTCTTTTCTTCTTTTCTCATCATTTTCCGGTTGGTCTCCATCTTCTTTCATCTACCTTCTTTTTCTTCTGCTTGTTGTTTTTCTTTCTCCTTTTTCTTCTTTCTTTCTCCTCTTCCTTTGCACCATGTTCTACTTCCTTCTTATCTACGTTCTCCTCCTTCTCTTCATGTTCTTTTCCCCTCACCTTCCCTCTTCTCACCCTTCTTCTTCTTCCTTCTTTCTTTTCCTTCTCTTCGTCTTCCATCTCCTGATCATTCTCTTTCATCTTCATCTGTCTCCTTCTCCTTTTCATCTTCCTTGTTTCTCGCCTTCCTCCTCCTTTCCTGCTCCTCCTCTTCTTTCTTTCTCTTTTTTTTTGTCTCCTCCTCTCTTTTCCTTCTTTGTTTTCTGTTTGTTCTTTATCATTTCTTCGTCGTGTTCTTCTTCCTTTTATTACAATTACTACTGCTTCGTCCTTCCTCTCCTTTTCTTTTTCAATCGCCTTTCTGCATGTCATCATTCGGGCCGGCTGTCTGTTACAGCAAGTTGGCTGTCCACTCGTGACGGTGCCCCTAGCGTCTGTTCGTGTGTCCAGTGTCACGGCTGATGTGCATCATTCATGACCCACATTTCTATATATTCATGTGTATATTAGTTTTTTGACAGCGATTCGGGTGTACCTTTCCGATCCCTTGCAACATATGGTTGCATCTTTTTGTGAGCCCTTTTTTCAGCTTGGTTCGTTGGTGTTGTATGTTATCAGGTTTATGCGTAGGACGCCAGGAAAATAGACACTGAGCAGAAGTAGACGTCTGAATCAAATACAGGTCTTCTAGGACGACAAAAATAATCTTTAGAGGTAATATACTGCTGACAGCATACAAACATGTCAATAAGAACGTCTATTAGACATGTTTAAGTATCATGAAAAATTTAATGGAGAGTTTACGAAGAAGAGAGAAAAAAAAAGAAAATATACCTTAGGCTTCAAGGAACATTGACGTAAGTTTTGTTTAAGAATAATGTCAGTTATAAATGTACGAAAGGCGTCATTCGAGAAAGGTATTACTTCTCCCATTTACTACTACTACTTCGACTACTTCTACCACTACTACTACCCCACCACCACCACCACCACCACCACTACTGCTACTACTATTACTACTACTACTTCTACAACAACTACTGCTTCTACCACTACCACTATTGTACTACACAGCAGCAGTCTATCTGTGAAGCAGCATCACATCAGATCATATGAAGATCTACAGACATCAGTAAGGAAAAGAAAACTATGTTGATGTGGGTATGTTACACGATCCAATGGCCTTGCTAACCCAATTCTCCAGGTCCAATGGCCTTGCTAACCCAATTCTCCAGGTCCAATGGCCTTTCTAACCCAACCCTCCAGGTCCGATAGCCTTGCTATAACCCAATCCTCCAGGTCCGATAATCTTGCTAACCCAATCCTCCAGGTCCAATGGCCTTGCTAACCCAATCCTCCAGGTCCAATGGCCTTGCTAACCCAA
>JADBJO010000373.1:598218-603218 GCA_016801955.1 Conus betulinus
CGGATGGCTGGATGAATGGATGAACTGATTCCTAATGATATCCTTTCCATAGCTATGAGTGGATGCATGGATGGAGACGAATACTATACATCCCACACCATGAATGGATGGATGGGTGGATGGATGGATGGAGACCTTTTGCTATCCATTGCATACTTCTGGCTGGCCAGGCGAGTGGTGATTCAATGCTGCCGTTTCCTTACTTACGGATGGACAGAGACCACCTTGGGCTATCTGTGACATAGTCCTGGATGCACGGTTGGAGGGTTCTAACTATTGTCCTTTCTGCACTTACGTAATGATGGATGAAGAACCATTGCTGTCCACTGCACACTCTTGGATGGATGAATTAAGTCCTGTCACTGTTCATTCCGTATTTACAGATGGATGAATTAAGTCCCTGTCACTGTTCATTCCGTATTTATGGATGGATGAATTAAGTCCTGTCCTTCTATTCATTCCATACTTATGGATGGGTGAATTAAGTCCTTACGCTATTCATTCCATACTTATGGATGAAAAGACGAAGACCTAACATTTTCCTTTCCATGCTTATTATTAGATACAGAAGTAGTATAATCCATTCCATTTATATGGCTATGAGGGATAGAGATTTAATACTATACATTCTACACATGCAGACGGGAAGGATGGATACCTAACACTATTCATTTCACTCTCACGGACTGAGTGTTGGAGACCTAATATCATATATAAGTATGTGTGGAGGGATGGAAACCTAATACTATCTATGAAACCCAATACTATCTATCTCATATTTATGGATGGGAAGCTAGAGAGCTTACACTATATATCCCATACATATGAATGGAAGGATATAAACCTAACAATATACATTCCATACATATCGATGGAAAGGAGGACACCTGATATTATCCATTCTTTCTTATGAATGGAAATACAGAAATCTGATACTATCGATCTTACTATCGATCTCATACCTACAGACGTGAGAAAGGAGACCTACTCTTTTTCACTCGATAATTATCATGTAAGGATGGAGACATGTTAAGTGCTATCTAATCCGTACATATGGACAGAAGAATGCAGACTTAACACTATCCAATTCATACTCATATATATTGAATGAAGGACACATGCTATCCATTCCACGGGTATGGGCACACACAGGACAGAGACTCATTCTGCCCACTTCACACTGATGGATGGAATGAAGGAAACTTAATACCATCCATTCAGTACTGATGGATGAGAGCATGGAGACCTTATTCTACGCATTCAATACTTACAGATGGAAGGATGGAAGTCTAACACAATCCGTTCCACATTTATCGATGAAAGGATGGAAGCCTCATGCTACCTGTTCCACACTATGGATGGAAGGACAGAGACCTAACACTGCAGTACTGTACCTTCCACACTATGGATGGAAAGACAGAGACCTAACACTGCAGTACTGTACCTTCCACACTATGGATGGAAGGACAGAGACCTAACACTGCAGTACTGTACCTTCCACACTATGGATGGAAAGACAGAGACCTAACACTGCAGTACTGTACCTTCCACACTATGGATGGAAAGACAGAGACCTAACACTGCAGTACTGTACCTTCCGCACTATGGATGGAAAGACAGAGACCTAATATGCAGGACTGTACCTTCCGCACTATAGATAGAAGGACAGAGACCTAATACTGCAGTACTGTACCTTCCGCACTATAGATAGAAGGACAGAGACCTAACACTGCAGTACTGTACCTTCACACTATGGATGGAAGAATGACCTAATTGTATCCATTTCATGTAATTAGACAGAATGACAGCGACCTAATATCATCCATTTTATTCTTTTGGACGGAAGGACAAGTCCTAATAGTACTTGATACATACGAATGGAAAGACGGAGACTTCCTACTATTTGCTCCATAGTAATACATGCAGGTATGGAGACCCATACTCTCCAGTCAATACCCACGGAGAGGGATGGAGACCCATACTCTCCAGTCAATACCCACGGAGAGGGATGGAGACTTCTTCGCGGGAGTGCGGGTGGGGGGGGGGGGTGGGGGGGGGGGTGGGGGGTGGGGGGGGGGGGGGGGGGGTGGGGGGGGGGGGGGGGGGGGGGGGGGGGGGAGAAAAGGGGGGGGGGGGGTGGGGAGAAACAGCGAAACAGACAGCTGGGTGTAGGGAGCAAGAGGCGTGCACGCTAATGTCTTTCAAGCCTGTGTGCAGATGTCTTTCGAGCCTGTTTTGCAGATGTGTTTTTCAAGCCTGTGTGCAGATGTGTGTCTCTCAAGCCTGTGTGCAGATGTGTCTTTCAAGCCTGTGTGCAGATGTGTCTTTCAAGCCGGTGTGCAGATGTCTTTCAAGCCTGTGTGCAGATGTGTCTTTCAAGCCTGTGTGCAGATGTCTTTCAAGCCTGTGTGCAGATGTGTTTTTCAAGCCTGTGTGCAGATGTCTTTCAAGCCTGTGTGCAGATGTGTTTTTCAAGCCTGTGTGCAGATGTGTCTTTCAAGCCGGTGTGCAGATGTGTTTTTCAAGCCGGTGTGCAGATGTGTCTTTCAAGCCGGTGTGCAGATGTGTCTTTCAAGCCGGTGTGCAGATGTGTTTTCAACCCGGTGTGCAGATGTATTTTTTCAAGCCGGTGTGCAGATGTGTCTTTCAAGCCTGTGTACAGATGTGTCTTTCAAGCCTGTGTGCAGATGTGTCTTTTAAGCCTGTGTGCAGATGTGTCTTTTAAGCCTGTGTGCAGATGTGTCTTTCGAGCCTGTGTGCAGATGTGTCTTTCGAGCCTGTGTGCAGATGTGTCTTTCGAGCCTGTGTGCAGATGTGCCTTTCAAGCTGTGTGTGCAGATGTGTCTTTCAAGCCTGTGTGCAGATCTATGTGTCTTTCAAGCCTGTGTGCAGATGTGTCTTTCAAGCCTGTGTGAAGATGTGTTTTTCAAGCCTGTGTTCAGATCTATGTGTCTTTCAAGCCTGTGTGCAGATGTGTGTCTTTCAAGCCTGTGTGCAGATATATCTCTCAAGCGTGTGTGCAGATGTCTCTCTCAAGCCTGTGTGCAGATGTGTCTTTCAAGCCTGAGTGCAGATGTGTCTTTCGAGCCTGTGTGCAGATGTGTCTGTCAAGCCTGTGTGCAGATGTCTTTCAAGCCTGTGTGCAGATATGCGAGGGTTTGCTTTGTTCTTGTAAAGCGCTTCCAGTCGTCGGAAAGCACTAATGATGAAAAGAATGCTATCATCATCATCATCATCATCATCACCATCATCGTCATCAATATCATCATTATATTATAATCTTCATGATCGTTATTCTGTTGGTAACCAATGCTCACAACAAAACTCGATAGAGGACAAATGCCAACTATATGACGACGAATGCTCACCATGGAACTGAAGCTCACGAAAGGACAGATACTGAGAAGGAAAAATGTGCGTAGGGTGACGACTGCTTTGTAGACGATCATTGGATACGAAATGATCACAACTTACAGACGAAGACACAATGGACACGTGATCATACCTAAAAGAGGACGACATACTGGGCAAACGGTCAACCTAAAGGACGATGGAACATACAGAGAAATCGATGTTTTTACCATTCAATCAATGTGGGAAATTGACAGTCGCAAACCATATTATGAAATGTTCGAACATGGAAAGCGTGAATAAAAAAAATATACATAGATCCAGAGTCCCATCATCCAAAGAGAGCCCAACCATCTTAAGGTTTGTACAGATGATTCAGTAACAAAAAATAAAGAAGCTGGATCTGCTTCTGTTTATCCATCACTGAAAGTAGAAAAATCGTATTTCGTTGGAAAATATGGATTTATGTTCGTTGCTGAAATGATAGCTATACAAATGGCCTTTACATTTCTAATTGATTTACCACAGTCAATCTTTCAAATGTTGTTCTGCGTAGATTCAATACCAATATAACAATCCATTAAGTTTTGATGTTCGAATTGGGATAATTTTATTTTTAAGGAAATTTGATATATAATTCATATACTGATATATAAAGGAACTGACTTAACTTTCTTTTGGATTCCTTCACACTGTGGAATCTTGGGTAATGAACTCGCTGACAGATGTGGGAAGAAAGGTGCTAGAACTGAAATGTGTTCACATCAACTTATCATGTCCTTCTTTTTAAAAGAGAGTCATCGAATGTTAAGACAGGGACTGTTTTAGAAATAGCCCAAAGAACCTAAGTTCTTATGTTAAAACACAAAATACTCAATTTTTCAGTGCTGATTACGTCAAAAACATCCCAAATCTGCAAATTCGTAACACGCATTTAACACAGAAATGGTGCGCCGAATATGACAAGATAAGTGGTTTCTCGTTCTTCGTTTTCACTATCCTAAATGTTATTTGTTTTTGCCTGAAGAAGACCCAAGAGGTCGAAATGCATTGTGTCTTGTCCTGTACTTTGTTTGTCTATGTCCTTGGCGGTAACTAACCCCCTCTCTTTCTAAATTTTGCTTTATTTTCCGCCCTCAGTCACTCCGTTTTGAAACAGAAATTTCGTTTCAAGTTTTATCGCCTAAAACTAAATGTTCTCAGAACTAAAGATAATGCTTCAACAAAACGTATATGAGGCGAAAGAAACATATCAAAAGACCTTGCTTTCTCTGAGTGTATACCTCTCAGGGCATACTTACCATGTTTCTACTATGACCGTTGTTTTTCTGATACGTGCGTGTGTGAGCATACACGCTCTCTGTCTGTCTGTCTGTCCGTCTTTCTTCTACCCTCCCTCTTTCACTTTCTCGTCTAATATCATAACAATTTGCTAACAGACGTAAAATTAAAGTAGTAGTAGTAGTAGTAGTAGTAGTAGTAGTAGTAGTAGTAGTAGTACTACTACTACTACTACTACTACTACTACTACTACTACTACTACTACTACTACTACTACAACACACACAAACGTGCGCAAGCACACACATAAACAAGTGCGCAAGCATCCCCCCCCCCCCCCCCCACACACACACACTCACATACACGCA
>JADBJO010000373.1:610718-615718 GCA_016801955.1 Conus betulinus
CCCGTCCAGACTGATAATAGCCACAATGTCAAAGAGAAAGATAGCCACAGTGTCAAAGAGAAAGATAGCCACAGTGTCAAAGAGAAAGATAGCCACAATGTCAAAGAGAAAGGGAGCCACAGTGTCAAAGAGAAAGATAGCCACAATGTCAAAGAGAAAGATAGCCACAATGTCAAAGAGAAAGATAGCCACAGTGTCAAAGAGAAAGATAGCCACAGTGTCAAAGAGAAAGATAGCCACAATGTCAAAGAGAAAGATAGCCACAATGTCAAAGAGAAAGATAGCCACAATGTCAAAGAGAAAGATAGCCACAGTGTCAAAGAGAAAGATAGCCACAATGTCAAAGAGAAAGATAGCCACAATGTCAAAGAGAAAGATAGCCACAGTGTCAAAGAGAAAGATAGCCACAATGTCAAAGAGAAAGATAGCCGCAATGTCAAAGAGAAAGATAGCCACAGTGTCAAAGAGAAAGATAGCCACAATCTCAAAGAGAAAGATAGCCACAATGTCAAAGAGAAAGGGAGCCACAGAGTCAAAGAGAAAGATAGCCACAATGTCAAAGAGAAAGATAGCCACAATGTCAAAGAGAAAGATAGCCACAGTGTCAAAGAGAAAGAGAGCCACAGTGTCAAAGAAAAAGATAGCCACAATGTCAAAGAGAAAGGGAGCCACAGTGTCAAAGAGAAAGATAGCCACAATGTCAAAGAGAAAGATAGCCACAATGTCAAGAGAAAGGGAGCCACAGTGTCAAAGAGAAAGATAGCCACAGTGTGAAAGAAAAAGATAGCCACAATGTCAAAGAGAAAGATAGCCACAATGTCAAAGAGAAAGGGAGCCACAATGTCAAAGAGAAAGATAGCCACAATGTCAAAGAGAAAGGGAGCCACAGTGTCAAAGAGAAAGATAGCCACAATGTCAAAGAGAAAGATAGCCACAATGTCAAAGAGAAAGGGAGCCACAGTGTCAAAGAGAAAGATAGCCACAGTGTGAAAGAAAAAGATAGCCACAGTGTCAAAGAGAAAGATAGCCACAATGTCAAAGAGAAAGATAGCCACAGTGTCAAAGAGAAAGGGAGCCACAATGTCAAAGAGAAAGGGAGCCACAGTGTCAAAGAGAAAGATAGCCACAATGTCAAAGAGAAAGATAGCCACAATGTCAAAGAGAAAGATAGCCACAGTGTCAAAGAGAAAGATAGCCACAATGTCAAAGAGAAAGGGAGCCACAGTGTCAAAGAGAAAGATAGCCACAATGTCAAAGAGAAAGATAGCCACAATGTCAAAGAGAAAGATAGCCACAGTGTCAAAGAGAAAGATAGCCACAGTGTCAAAGAGAAAGGGAGCCACAGTGTCAAAGAGAAAGGGAGCCACAGTGTCAAAGAGAAAGATAGCCACAGTGTGAAAGAAAAGATAGCCACAGTGTCAAAGAGAAAGATAGCCACAATGTCAAAGAGAAAGATAGCCACAGTGTCAAAGAGAAAGGGAGCCACAATGTCAAAGAGAAAGGGAGCCACAGTGTCAAAGAGAAAGATAGCCACAATGTCAAAGAGAAAGATAGCCACAATGTCAAAGAGAAAGATAGCCACAGTGTCAAAGAGAAAGATAGCCACAATGTCAAAGAGAAAGGGAGCCACAGTGTCAAAGAGAAAGATAGCCACAATGTCAAAGAGAAAGATAGCCACAATGTCAAAGAGAAAGATAGCCACAGTGTCAAAGAGAAAGATAGCCAGTGTCAAAGAGAAAGGGAGCCACAGTGTCAAAGAGAAAGGGAGCCACAGTGTCAAAGAGAACGGGAAAGAAGCACGCCAGGTCTCAGGCCCACACATGGAAACAAGGCCTTCAGTTGAAAGGTGGGAAGGGGCAGTGTCCAGCAGGTGCACTGAGCCCAGTGAGTGAGTCACCATCTTCACTCCAAGGACACTGCCAACCCATATATCTCGTCTCTACAATATCCACATATCCTACATGGAGAAATATCCGTGTAGGTCTGATCCACACAAATTTAGCGATTATGTTGCGATCCTGTCCCTAGTCCAATGCCCTCATGACCTGCATGTATTGCAGTCTCTGTCCCAAGTCCAATGCCCTCATGACCTACATGTATTGCACTCTCTGTCTCAAGTCCAATGCCGTCGTGACCTACATATATTGCAGTCTCTGTCCCAAGTCCAATGCCGTCGTGACCTACATGTATTGCAGTCTCTGTCCCAAGTCCAATGCCGTCGTGACCTACATATATTGCAGTCTCTGTCCCAAGTCCAATGCCGTCGTGACCTACATGTATTGCAGTCTCTGTCCCAAGTCCAATACCGTCGTGACCTACATGTATTGCAGTCTCTGTCCCAAGTCCAATGCCGTCGTGACCTACATGTATTGCAGTCTCTGTCCCAAGTCCCAATACCGTCGTGACCTACATGTATTGCAGTCTCTGTCCCAAGTCCAATGCCGTCGTGACCTACATGTATTGCAGTCTCTGTCCCAAGTCCAATGCCGTCGTGACCTACATGTATTGCAGTCTCTGTCCAAAGTCCAATGCCGTCGTGACCTACATGTGTTGCAGTCTCTGTCCCAAGTCCAATGTCCTCATGACCTACATGTATTGCAGTCTCTGTCCCAAGTCCAAAGCCTGAGCACCCACACATGTTGCAACGCCGTAAGGACTCACACCTGTTGCAGTCCTGCCCCATCTCCAAAACGCCTTACTCTGCAGTCCTGTCCAACCTCTAATTCTCCAAGGACCCACGCACAATCCAGTCCTGTCCCATCTTCAAAGCCATGTGCACGCGCGCGCATGTGCGTGCGTGCGTGCAGACGCGCGCGCACCTGTGCGTGCGTGCGTGCGTGTGTGCGTGTGTGCGTGTGTGTGTGTGTGTGTGTGTGTGTGTGTGTGCGGCTGCTGGACGGGGGGATGAGAGATTTTCTCATTTTCACTTTTTTTTTAACACAGTAGTATCGTCGTAGCCAGAGAAATGTCAGCTTAAGCCTCGAGGTTTTCCCAAATGATGCTGCCCACGTCCCCGTCTCTTTCTGGTTACTTGCCCAGACATTGGCGTATCTGGAATCAGGGATAAACTGGCTCCTCATTTACTTAAGAGTGATGATTCGGAATCTTATACAAATGATCAAGCCCCCTCAGGCTTCGTGGTCAGCCTGGGAATATAAATGACGGTCAATTAAATCTGTGGGAGCCCATTAGCTGTTCCTGTCGATGCCGTTGGGATCTTTGGGCAAACTCTGGCAGGAACGATCAGGCACTCTCCCAGAAAAACGGCAACTCTTTTCTGTCTTTCTCGTGAGTCTTGAAGGGTTGTGAATATCTAAAAGATTAAAGAGTATGCACAGAATGCTGCATGAATAACGAATAATTAGTGACTAGTTTAAACGTCATTTACTTGTTTCATGTTGTCGACGTCAAGGAAAATGTGATCAGAACGTTGCACCAAGATCCCACAAAAAAGCAGTCCTCTGCCACCTGTGAGAAGAGATAACGTGCTAGTTTTCACTGTATTCAAACACAAGGGGGGATAATCACCTCTGATATCAGGCAAAGAAAGACAGCGTTCTAGACAGTTACATAAGCTTTACTTATCTTTAATATCACATTCACGTGCTAACTGATTTACGTTCAATTATATTGTTGAATTGTATGTTTCTAAAGTAACGTAGGTTATCACTACAGTAAATAGGAATGACAAAATTTGTAACTCTAGGTCAACCCATCCTCATGCGCATAAATGTTGTCAGTCGCTGTTCTTTAGTCAGTCCCTGATAACCCTGATTTTTTTTTTTGTCCAGCCCGCCACTCCCCCCCCCCCCCCCCTGCCCATCCTTCCCTGTGTGTGTGTGTGTGTGTGTGTGTGTGTGTGTGTGTGTGTGTGTGTGTGTGTGTGTGTTTCCTGTATTGCACTATTCCAATTTATAGTAACTGCCAAAATCTGGAAATTCCACACGCTTTACGGTCACAACATCCAAGCATGCAGACATCCAGCCACAGTCCAGAAAACGGTGGGCTGACTGACATATTATTGTCGGTGGGCTGACTGACATGTTATTGTCGGTGGGCTGACTGACATGTTATTGTCGGGTGAAACCTTGGCTCGTTGGATACAACTCAGGCACTGCCGAGCAGCCCCCATTGAAATGCCGTGATGAGCTCTGAGACAGCAGCAGCATCGTTATTCTCCTGATCAGCCCCCCCCCCTCCCTCCCCACCATCCTTTCAGGCTGAGCAGCTAACAAGCTTGTTTAGCCAGCAGAGGAGCTGGTTCGGCACTTGCCTCCGGAGAAGATGACTGCTCCAACGGGCAATCCCTGAAGGACAAGGACAGATTGAGAATGGAGACTAGTCTCTCCACCAATAAGATAGCGCTATTTTTCATGGCGCATGGTGGGAAAAAACGTGGCGGTATGTCATTAGAGAACATTTCCCTCCTGAACCCTTATTCCTTACGTGAAACAATTCTTGTTTACATCAATAATAGATGGTGTTTTAAAACGGAACGACAACCTGAATTAGTGCCCGGGTTTTGTTGTCCGTCTGTGTCTCTTTCATTCACATATATTGAATCATGATTCAGACCACGTGACGAGGCGAATTCTGCCCACTGCTCACGATTGGTAGTTTTTTTCTCCAACCTTTGCGCCACCACAGAGGCAGTGCACCCACGCCGCTCATTCCGACACCCCGTCCACAGCCACAGCCCGGTCGGCTCCGCCGCAGCCCCGGCACCGGCAATCCACAGGGAGCTGTCAATGTCGAGTCGTCAAGAGGCAACCCACCGGAGGAGACACTGCACTGCTGCCGAGTCACTTCGGTAGTGTTCAGTGGCGCCTGTTCTGATCTAACATACGCAGGACACCACCTACTAAGCCCCCTACTGACGACAAGAATTGCCTAGTCGCGGAGCCGGCGCGAGTGAGCTCTCCCTCCGGAGGGCGCCACCACGTCCGTCCAGCGACAGCCCCCATAGACTCGACGATACCGGTGACCCCGACGGAACCAAA
>JADBJO010000373.1:618218-643218 GCA_016801955.1 Conus betulinus
TGTGGTTCAGTCAACTGGTATGCTGACATACAAGTGACCACCGCTGTACGAAGCCGATCCATCAGTTTTAGAATTGATACAGGGGCAGACGTGACTGTCATACCCGACAGATTTTTCAAGAATAATTCACCATTGATCAGGGAAACTGATAAGAAACTGTTTGGACCTGGCCAAAGCAAAATAAATGTTGTCGGCAGTTCAAGCAACATTGTCAGTAGGAAAAAAATCTTCAGACCAAGACATGTATGTTGTTGCAAATCTAAAGGAGCCGTTACTGGGAAGACCTGCCATCGAAGCATTGAGCTTGGTAGAGAGAGTCAGTGCAGTCGAAGAAGATCATCGCTACAGAAATGAGTACCCGGAGCTGTTCACAGGCTAGGGAAGATGAACAGAGTTTACACTATAAGACTGCAGGAAAATGCTCGCCCGTTTGCAATGACAACACCCCGAAGACTCCCACTCCCTATGAAAGAAAAAGTGAGAGAGGAGCTGAAAAGGCTAGAAGAGCAAGACATCATCCGACCAGTGAAGACACCAACCAGCTGGTGTGCACCCATCGTGGCAGTGCCAAAGCCCAATGGAAAAATCCGATTGTGCATTGATTTCACCAAACTGAATGAAAGTGTCCGTCGGGAAAATTTTCCACTTCCTACCACAGACCAACTATTAGCCCAACTGGATGGTGCCAAAGTCTTCACTAAGCTTGACTGTAATAGTGGATTTCACCAGATACCACTGGATGAAGCCAGTCAGGAACTGACCACTTTTATCACTCCCTTCGGCAGATACTGCTACAAACGTCTACCGTTTGGGATTAGTTCAGGTCCGGAAGTGTTTCACCGAGAGATGACTTGCATACTGGAGGGGATACCTGGCGTCATCTGTGATATTGACGACGTCCTAGTGACAGGCACTGATCAGCAAGAACATGACAGCCGACTGAAAATTGTCTGCAGAGAGGATGAAGAAAGCCGGTGTCACGCTCAATGAAAAATGCACCTTCTCAACAGATTCAGTGAAGTTTCTTGGGCATATTATATCAAATGAAGGAATCAAGATGGATCCAGAAAAAGTCCAAGCCATTACCAACTTCCCCAAACCAACGAACATCTCTGAATTGCGACGGTTTCTGGGAATGGTAAACCATGTAGGAAAATTTGCTCCCCACATGGCTGATACTACAAAACCACTGAGAGATCTGTTGAAAAAGGAGAGTGACTGGACTTGGGATGAGCCACAACAGAAAGCTTTTGAAACTCTCAAAAAGCAGCTGAGTTCAACACCAGTGCTTGCTCACTACAATCCAGACAAGCCTACGAAAGTTTCAGTGGATGCATCTTCGTTTGGATTAGGCGGAGTCCTACTCCAGAAAGAAGAAAACGACTGGAAGCCAGTGTTCTATGCATCTAGGTCTTTGTCCGCAACAGAACAAAGATATGCACAAGTCGAAAAAGAAGCCTTAGCTGTGACTTGGTGCTGCGAAAAGTTTGCAGAATACTTACTGGGACTGTCAAATTTTACAGTCGAAACTGACCATAAACCTCTGTTAGCGCTCTCATGAAAACGAAGCTGCTGGATGAGCTGACACCAAGAATACAGCGCTTTCGCATGCGAATGATGAGATTCACGTACAACATTGTATACACTGCAGGAAAGAACTTGATGACGGCAGACATTGTCTCGGGCTCCTGGGTGTACTCCTGCCGAACAGGATCACTTAATGGAGGTTGAGATGAATGCGTTTGTCTGCTCAGTTATTGAAATCATACCTGCTAGTGATGCACGGCTGGAGGAGATTCGGCAGAAACAGTGCTCTGACAAGATCTGTAACCAGGTCATGAACTTCTGCAAGCTGGATCATTGGCCGGAAACAGCGAAGAAAGACCTAAACCTGCGACAGTGGCTTGTACGCACAGACCTGACGGTTCAACAAGGCCTTCTGCTGTTCCAGAGTCGTCTTGTGATACCTGCTGAGCTACAAGATGACATCTTGCACAGACTGCATCAAGGACATCAAGGTGTAGTCAAGTGCAGAGCACTAGCCCGGAGTAGCGTCTGGTGGCCAGGACTCTCAAAGAGAATTGAAGAAGTCGTTGGCACTTGTGCTACCTGTGAAAAAGAAAGAAGTTACCCGCCGGAACCTCTACAGCCAACCAAAACTCCAGAATACCCATGGCAGAAGATTGCTATGGATATCTTTGAGCTGAATGGAAATTCATTCTGACAGTAGTAGACTACTACTCTCGTTGGGTAGAGATTGTCCACCTGAAACAGACTACGTCAGTAGCCGTCATCGAGCACTGCAAACCCATCTTTGCAAGATTTGGAATACCTGAAGTAGTTGTTTCAGATAACGGTCCGCAGTTCAACTCTCAAGAATTCTTGAAATTCTCTCTGGAATACTCATTTACCCACATCACCAGTAGTCCCTACCACCCTCAAGGAAATGGTGAAGCTGAACGGGCTGTACAAACAGTGAAAAACCTACTGAAAAAGTCAACAGACCCTTACATTGCCCTGTTGAATTACCGCACTACCCCACTTCAACATGGTTACAGCCCTGCTGAACTTCTGATGAGTCGAAAACTCAGAAACTGTGTACCTACATTTTCAGCTCAGCATGTTCCTGTCAAAATAGATGTACAGGAATTCAAGAAGAAAGATGAACGCATCAAAAATCAGCAAAAATACTACTTCGACCTGAGGCACAAAGCACGAGAATGCAAAAAAGCTCAGCACAGACCAACCTGTTTGGTTGAAGACCCCAACCACCAAAAAAGGAGTTTGTAGCAAAACTCTTCCCCACGGTCAGTTGTTGTCCAGACTGACAGCGGCACGCAACGGCGTAACCGACATCACATCCGCCGGAGAAGTGAGAAGCAGAAACCACATCAAACAATTCCGAGGGCATCCTCCACACTTCCCAAGCAGAAGCTGGAGACCCGTGATGCAGCCACTCCCGAAGAAGAGTCCACTCCATCAGTTTCCAGCTGCGACCCAGGATCTACAGCCAGACAACTCAACAGTTGAACAGACTCATCCAAAGACTGTATACACCAGATCAGGAAGAAAAGTGCAAACACCCCAGAGACTTGATCTGTGAAGGAATACAGTGTACTTGCTAATTAAGTAATTTTACAATTTATTTGCTGGTGTTTCAACGTTTTCAAAGACTGGTATTCGCATTTTCGGACGGAAGATGAACTCTTTGGAAGAACGGAACGAAACAAACGGAGAAAGATGTGTCGCGAATCAATTTGGACTGAATACGTTCATTGAATTTACCAACCAGCGAGTTGCATGTTGTTTGTTTTGTTCCCATCATTTCGAAATGTTCGATGCATGTCAGTTGTCAAAACTAGAAAGGGGGATGTAGAGTAAGCGCCCTTGCGAGATTCTCGTATTATCAACGAGGTCACCTTGGTTACAGAAACCTGTCTCCTTGACTTCACCATAACCTGTCCTGTCTTCTCCTCACCTGTCTCCTTGACTTCACCATAACCTGTCCTATCTTTTCCTCACCTTCCTGCTTGACTTCACCATAACCTGTCCTATCTTCTCCTCACCTTCCTCCTGAACTTCACCATAACCTGTCCTATCTTCTCCTCACCTTCCTCCTGAACTTCACCATAACCTGTCCTATCTTCTCCTCACCTGTCTCCTTGACTTCACCATAACCTGTCCTATCTTCTCCTCACCTGTCTCCTTGACTTCACCATAACCTGTCCTGTCTTCTCCTCACCTGTCTCCTTGACTTCACCATAACCTGTCCTATCTTCTCCTCACCTGTCTCCTTGACTTCACCATAAGCTGTCCTATCTTCTCCTCACCTTCCTGCTTGACTTCACCTTAGCCTGTCCTATCTTCTCCTCACCTTCCTCCTTGACTTCACCTTAGCCTGTCCTGTCTTCTCCTCACCTGTCTCCTTGACTTCACCTTACCTGTCCTATCTTCTACTCACCTGTCTCCTTGACTTCACCTTAGCCTGTCCTGTCTTCTCACCAGCTCTCCTTTCTACCAGGAAAGGTCCCAAGATCAAGCACTGACCTCTCTCCTTGCTTCGTTAGGTTCATTCCTTCATTACTTAAGGATACCCAAGACAGTATCACAAACTGGTGGTCATCGGCCGTCCCACGAAGAGCTGGCAACGGATATGGGACACTTTTAGCATCCAGTCCCCCAGGGATTATTCTGTTCATAGAAACAGTACATTTTTCTTTGATTAAAATCGGTGTCAAGTTGCTATTTTCACAGGAGAAAGGAAAAATCGCTGATGTTATTTCTCTTTGTGGTTCTTTACTTCTTTCTTTCTCTCTTGGATTTTTAAGCCTGCTATGACGGTCAAACGTGATCTCTCTCTATCACACACACACACACACACACACACACACACACACACACACACACACACACACACACAAACACACACACACACACAATTATGACAAATGAAACTAGACACTATGACTCATAAAAACGGATCATTGTGATTCACGGACACAGATACTCATGATTTATAAAAACAAGATAATCATGACTGATGGAAACAGCATTTCTGTCACCTGCTTATTGCGCTAATTGCCCTGCACAGGGTGCCGGGAGGTGAAAGGTAACATGGTCATAATGATCTGTTTTCGTTGCTCGTGGCTCATCGGATGACTTTTTCTAACCATAATCTGATGTCATAACAGCTTCATAATCTGATGTCATAACAGCTTCAAAGTCAGTTCAAAATAATTGTTTTCATGATTATTATTTGACTGCAGGTTGCTATAGTAATCGTTGCAGTTTTCACGTTAAAAAAAATTATTGCTCTTTTCTTGATGATCTTCACCGCTTTCATTTTAGGGAAAATATGGATCACTGTCTTTTGGACCCAGCAGACCTCTGTACTTGGACGCGGCTGTCACGGTCAGGGGAAGTCACTCAGGAAGCCACAAAAAAGCTCTTACCAGTTTACCAGTTTCCGCCAATCTAGGCCTTTCGTCCGCTGGATCAGGGAGACACGGCTGATAGTGTCTGTGCTCTCTTGGCATCACATGGAGACACCACAGTCCAGAATTCTGTGGTGTTCTCACCGCCAAGGGTTGAAAAAAGGAATCTAACAGCACCATTTTTACTTTGTGTGTGTGTGTGTGTGTGTGTGTGTGTGTGTGTGTGTGTGTGTGAGAGAGAGAGAAGAGAGAAAGAGAGAGAGAGAGAGAGAGGGAGTGTGTGTGTGTGAGAGAGAGAGAGAGAGAGAGAGAGAGAGAGTGTGTGTGTGTGTGTGTGTGTGTGTGTGTGTGTGTAAACAGCTTGTGCGTACGTGCACGCGCGCGCAAGCGCGCGTGCGTGTGTGTGTGTATGATATTTTGATGAGATAAATTGGATGAGAGAGAGAGAGAGAGAGAGAGAGAGAGAGAGAGAGAGAGAGAGAGAGAGACTTTTACAAACTCACCGATATAAGGAGATGGATACGAATACGAATATTTATTCAGATTTAAGGCCATGGCCCCACTGAAGGGGGGCATTACACAATTATACAATGCAACTTACGCCTAAGACATTATACATTATAAACCTATCCACAGCAATAATGAAAATATACAAAGTCGAATAAAGTTAATGCACAACAGCACGCAGTCTTTTTTGTGCTTCATAAAAACATACATAACCAGATTGCAAATAATGTTTTCTTTTCTTGACGACAACAGTAATATTACCTTGAAATGACATAGTTCAGTAAAATACTTAGGTTGAATAAGTTTGGTTCTAAGATCATGTAATACAGGACAGCATAACAAAAAATGAACCTCATCCTCTTTAGCTAGGAGTTCAGGTAAATTGGATATCTTCCGAGTTCTCCATAAATCATATCTATGGAGTTCTCATATCAACATTTAAGAAAGGCTTCAATGCATACAAGTGAACTTTCTCTATGATCATACTTTTTTCGAAAGCCCAGATTTCAGCTCCATACTACAGAATTGGTTGAACCTGTGAGTCAAACAGCTTCGTAAAAATATTAGATGATTACAGTCCAGTTTGTACAAAATATGAAGAAGAATAACTACAATTGCTCTCTTTGCTCTGTTTGCGATATCCTGACAGGCATAATTAAAGCTGAGTTGAGTTGTAAAGTATATTCCTAGATATTCATACGCATTAACTACAACGACTCTCTCGTTCCCATAGGCCCATCTCTCAACTTTTGCCAAGTATCCACTCTTACGAAACACAATAATGTTAGTCTTCTTCATGTTAACTTGTAATTCAAGTCCTTTGGCTGCAGAGTATAAAGAATTAAGTTGACGTTGGAGACCAATTACTGTCGTGGACAATAATACAATATCATCAGCAAACAGCAAAATAAACAATTCTATAAAATCGGAAGTCACTCCATGCCTACCACTTTCTGTTATTTCAAGACCTAGCTCGTTTATAAACAACGAAAACAACACGGGGCTAGAAACACACCCTGTGTTTAACACCACGAGAACACATAAAGGAATCAGATAATTTTGCTCCCGATCGTATTCTTGCTTTTTACTTCACTATACATACTTTTTACGCAACGAAATACTTTACCTTTAACTCCATTTTTTAAAGAATCAAACTTAGGCCATAAGAGTTTACGAGAGATTGAATCAAAAGCCCTTTTCAAAGTCGACAAAGGCAACATACAACTTCTGATTATCTACAAACTGTTTTTGCACGGCAGCTAGTAGCGTGAATGTATGGTCAATTGTTGAGTAACTTTTTTAAAACCCAGCTTGATGTTGCCCAGTTATATCATTCATGCGTACCCATTCACCCAATCTACTGTTAATAACATAACTATACAATTTACTACAAATATTACTCGAGGAAATACCCCTGCAATTGATCACATCACTGACTTCTCCCCCTTTTAAATAAAGGCAGAACTATAGATTCTTTCCAGCCATCAGGATACATTCCAGAATCAAACAGAAAATTAAATAGCTTTACTAAAACCTTGAGACTATATTCTCCAGATTCTTGAAAAACTCACACCAATCACACCATCTGGTCCAGCAGATTTACCATTTTTCAATTTTCGTACAGCAGGTAATAGCTCCTCCTTAGATACTGGTCTGTCAAGCAGGCAAACTTCCTCTCTGTTCTCATCTGTTAACATTTCCTCCACAATGACACTCCCATCATCGTCTTTTTCTAGCAAACTTCTGAAATGTTGGTACCATTCATGCACAGGAATGTCATTTGAAGGTTGTGAGTTCTTTCTAGACATTTTATGAACATGAACATGTTCCCAAAAGACTTCCGACTCTAAATAGAATTCATGAGTTCATTTCATAAGCTATCATTATATTCTTTCTTTTTTCTTTTGTTTAAATTCTTATATTCACGCCTTGCAATACAAACTCAATTCCATCTTCTTTATCTAACGTTTTACAAAAAAAAATCCGAACAGTCTACGCATTTTACATTTATATTGTGTACATTCCTGGTCATACCAATTATTTTGAGTAATGTTTTTGTTTACTGGTATTCTTTTCACCATACATTCAGCTTGATCTTTAACAATTTTATTGAATTGATTTATTGCGTCGTTGACATCCACATGTATCAGATCTTCAGCCGCGAATATCTGGTTCTGTACATCTTCTGACTGCACGGACAAAATAAACTGCCGAGCGTAGTCTTGCTTCCAACAATATTTGACTATATAAATTCGTTTTTTTTGAACACGCATGTTCATGTTGGAATAATCTTTTCAATCCGGATATTTATGCACAATACAAGGGGCAGGTGATCAGATTCAAATCTTTCTAGTACTCTCAAAGTTAAATCGTTACTAAATAATTCAAAAAGGTCTACAGATGCTAGGAATAATCGTTTTACACTGTTTCCTGTGTCAGAAATGTAGTATGTGAAACACCCTCTGAGTCGCCATTACATATACCGTATAAAATACATAATCCTAATACAGAACCCATGTTCAACATTTTCTTTCCGTACAAGTTGAGTACTTTATCTTGGGAAGATCTCACCATTTCGGGACTTTCGTTATTTGTGACACATGTACATCACGCTCACTAATAATTTCCGGGGACATATTAGATGTCCTCGCATTAATATCACCACAGAGCAATAAATCAACATCACCTAAAGACATCACTTTGTTCAGACAGACAGTCTTCTACCAAGTCAATGCCATTGTCAAGACTATTTACAGAGTAATAAGGTGAAAAAGTCAGGTGGAGCGTATGTACAAGCCAGTAAGGTTGTTTTTCCAAGACCAAAAAAATTCTTTATCAAGCAAAAATAAAATCAGATAAGGATTCTCACAATCAATAAGACGCACATAAGGAACTAAACTTTTATGTACCAAGCAAATTATCCCCCCTGAGCATCTTCCATGTCTTGTAAGCTTAACCACTGACTTTACGTGGAGATTATGATTTTTGAAAATAGTCGATTCAAATTTTTCTGTAAACGTCTCCACTAAACAAACAACATCAAACGAGGAAACAAATTGAATAAAACATATGTCTTCTAATTTATTAGACAATCCACATATATCCCAACGAAGAAGAAAAGATGTTTTTTACAAAACCATACACACTCGCCACATTGAGACCAGAACAGGAACCGCTATCAGGCGTTAAAGTCATGCCATCATAAATCTCTTCTCCTGACCCTTTCGTAAAAATTGTTTTTTGTTCATTCGTCCCAAACGAATGGAGTATGGCTGCCTTAATGGCAGGAAAAAATAGTATACACACGAAAGTGTCAGATTTGTGGACACTAAAAGAAAGAAGAAGAAGAAGAAGAAACGACTTCATGGAGTCATTTACACACCTGTTTTTTATCTTTTCTATCCACATTTACATCGTCACCATCTTCGTTATTACAATTCTGCATTCACCTCTGCTGCTTTTACTTATATATATAGTTATTACAGTCACTAACATTCTTACATGCAGGATGAGTAAATCAAATCGGCGTTATTCTCACAGTTGCCATTGACGTCTATAACATTCACATTCTCACACACATCACCGCTGTTTATTTCAGACACGTTCAGACATTTACCCCTGCCACCAGTTCCTTTCATTATCACCCCGTCCACTCTACATTCTCCCCGCGCATCTACCCGTGCAACATTCATGCACGTTTCAGCCCCAACGTAATCACTGCAGGGTGGACGAACATCAGCATGCGGTTGGTTGACATAGTGATCACTGATCTCAAACTTCCCTGGTTTTCGCACACAGCACATCAACAAGGCTATATACATATTCATCCTGATGGTAGGAAAAATCTGTGCACAAATTGCCTCGACTGACATCAGGCACGGGATTTGTATCACACGTTTCTTGTACACAAGCACAGTTCACAACATTGTTCAGCACCCCTCATGAAACAGAAACATACTTGGTGACCGGTTATATTTTGATGAGATGAAATAAGATTAGAGAGAGAGAGAGAGAGAGAGAGAGAGAGAGAGAGGGGGGGGGAACTTTCACAAACTCACCGATGTAAGGGGGGGGAGGGGACAGAGAGAGAGAGAGAGAGAGAGAGAGAGAGAGAGAGAGAGAGAGAGAGAGAGAGAGAGAGAGAGAGACAGACAGACAGACAGACAGAGACAGACAGAAACTGAGGGACAGAGACAGACAGAGAGAGAGACAGACAGACAGACAAACAGACAGTCTGACAGACACTGAGAGACAGCGAAAGACAGAGGGATAGACAATCTGACAGACAGACTGGGTATGGGTAATGTCCAAGTTTGACATCCTGTTTATACAAATCGAAGCCATGCGTACAATGTTAATGGTCTTATTTACATAAACTCACAAACAATAACAAAAACTTCAACGACAACAACGTCAGCAACCACGCTACCATCAGCAGCCCCAAAACACGGTGAATGGCAAAGCCCACCCCCCCCCCCCCCCCCCCCAGACAGCCCCCGGTAGTACAACGCCCAGTAACTATGTGCTAACTAATAATCCTCCCATCCATTCCCCAAGGCCCGGAAGGCCAAGGGTGGCTTAGACATGAGGGGAAATCGATGAGACAGCCCAATAGGGAGCGTCCCGCGGGTCAGTTCCCTCCCTTCATCAATACACGCCGGACTATTGGACAGTATAGGCATTACTTTGGGTCAAAAGGTGGGAAATAGCGTTTGTGTAGGTTTTATATTTATGTAATTGATTCCCTAGCTATTGATCGATTATCAGGATTTTTTCATAGTGGGAGGCAGGGAGGTGGGGAGAGAGAGAGAGAGAGAGAGAGAGAGAGAGAGAGAGAGAGAGAGAGAGAGAGAGAGAGAGAGAAGCACACACATTCGCTTGCACGAGCAGAAACACACATACAGCTACATAAACACAATAAGTACATTGACAGACAGACAGCCATAGAGAAACAACCAGCCAGCCAGACAGAGAGACAGACTGGTAAACAGACAGATAACAGAGAGACAGACAGACAGATAGAGATAGATAGATAGATAGATAGATAAATAGATAGATAGATAGATAGACGGACAGACAGACAGACAGACAGATAGATAGATAGATAGACAGATGGATGGATAGATAAATAAACAGATAGATAGATAGATAGATAGATAGACAGACAGACAGACAGACAGACAAATATATATAGTTGGATAGACAGATAGATGAGTAGGTAGCTAGATAGATAGACAGATAGATAAATAGATGGATAGATAGATGGGTAGATAGATAGGCAGATATAATAAATAAATAAATAGATAGACAGACAGACAGATAGATTGTCAACTACGCCAGACACAACTCCAACACCCAGTGTGTTATCTGTTGACATAAATCTGTTTGTCGGTTTGTCTCTGTTAGCAAGGTGACCCCCAAAAAAAAAAAAAAACAACAACAAAAAAACAAAACCAAAAACCAACCGATTTCAACGACAGTCGGCCTTCAGTTGGATCAAGGCCCGAGGGCAGAGACACCACATGTTGGCGACGATGGGCGGATCCAGAGGCTTTTTTTTTTTTTTACACTTTGATAAACGCTGCCAGATATAGCATTTTCAACATTTTCGTAAACTTTTTCAATAAATATTAGACAGGTCTCTAGGGGAAAAAAAGATTTATCAGATGCATTGATATACATGTAACTGTAAAAAGTGGTGCAGATTTGGGCTACAGACCGGAACCAGTGATCACAATAACATTCACACACGCCGGGCAAGGAAGACTGATGGATCTTGAGTGAGGTGTGCGCTGTGCCCACCAGTTGTACTCCATGACCCACTGTCACCAATGGCTTCTCTGTGGCAAATTCGGTCGGCTCTCTCTCCCCGATGACCTCGTCGCCACAGTTCGGTACCGACCATGTTTGTCTTCATTATTATTTCTTTTTCTTTTTTTTTTTGTTTTCTTTCTTCATTTCTTTCTCTAGTCTTCGTTGACCTATCTATGTGGAGTTTCAGACGGAACTGCCAGTCACAGCTCCTTTGGTGCCGTAGGTTGCTTAACCTGCACTAAGCGCATGCTCTCTATACAGGACCACAGTTTATCGCCTGATCTGAACGACGAGCACCCGGACCATTATTTTGGATCTTGTAGAAAGGGGAGAAAAATTCCTCTTCATACTTCCTCAACTCCTACACCATAAAACAAGAGGTAAAAGGGTCTTCTTCTCCTCAGAGAGCATCCTAAAAAAAAAAAAAAAAAAAAAAGAAAAAGGAAAAAAGAAGCGCCGCAATTACCACGAAAAAAAAAAAACACCCACCAAACTCTCCCGTCTCCCTCCCTCCCTCTCCCCCATATCAGCCCTGAGTAAGCCTGGAACAAGAGTCTCCAGAATCTTGTGTTCTCTAGTTGAGTGCATTAATCCCCAAACCACCTTTCCAGTGCATTAATCCCCAAACCACCTTTCCAGTGCATTAATCCCCAAACCACCTTTCCAGTGCATTAATCCCAATCCGCCTTTCCAGTGCATTAATCACCAATCCGCCTTTCCAGTGCATTAATCCCTAATCCACCTTTCCAGTTTTGGCGTAGACCTCACCAGAAGTCATCCTTCCCCCACCCCCATCCCTCACCTCCCTCCCCCTCCCCAACAAATAATTGTAAGTCAACCAAAATTACTTGTAGACCGAGTCAGAGGGGATGAAGGGGGCTGCTGCGACTATCATGGGAAACTAACGACGTAGCAGCAGAAGCCTCTTCAGTAGGTCAGTCAGTCTCATCATATATGGCTTGGCTAGTATGGAGTCCAGTTCGTGTCAAAACAGCGAGAGGCGCCAAAACTCTCTCTCTCTCTCTCTCTCTCTCTCTCTCTCTCTCTCTCTTGTAGTTGTGTCAAAACAGCGAGAGGCGCCAAATGTTTCTTTCCCTCTCTTCTAAGATGACTAAAAACAAAAGCATCATACGCATCTTGTATGGAATCCTAAAACAAAACTCAATCAGATAATTTACCAGGATAATTCATCACTCTACTACAACTCTCTCTCTCTCTCTCTCTCTCTCTCTCTCTCTCTCTCATCTCTCTCCTCTCTCTCTCTCTCTCTCTCTCTCTTATTGTTCGTTTGTCTGTCTGTCTGTGTGCCAGTGCACGCGCAGATGGGTATGTGTTGTGTATTCCCTGGTTTGAAGTTGAATTGCACTGTTCACATTGAGAGACAGAAGATGGAAGGGGACGCAATGAGGTGGGGTTATGGACGATGCGAATTTGAATTAAATTGAATATGAATTAAAAACCAACTATCTGTCCACACACACACACACACACACACACACACACACACACACACACGCACACACACACACATGGGTGCTCGCTCTCTCTCTCTCTCTCTCTCTCTCTCTCTCTCTCTCTCACACGCACGCACACACACATACACACACACACACGCGCGCTCACTCCCCCAGCCTCTCCCCCCCCTCACACACACAATTGCACGCGTTTACATGTACACAAGAAATGCTGACGCACAATAGCAGGCTTTCAAGCTTCTCGTGCACTTGTTTGAAGGTGGTTGGGTTTTATTGTTTCTGTTTTTGTTCGTTTGTTTGCTTCAGCAAAGCCACCGATTTAAGAGACAGAAATGATCACTTTAATGTCGTCTACATTAACTGCTCGTAGTCCCATCCTTCTGTACGATAAACTGTGGATCTTTTCTGTCACGTGGGAACACACGCCCGCTCAAGCACGAATGCGTGCACGCAGATCTTTACAAGAAATGATGACGCTATATTCAGGGACGACAGCTAATTTCTCTGTTTCCCTTCGTTTAGGCAGTAGAAACAACCTGTGTACATTGTTTTCAGCAAGCCTGGAATAAAAACTTTTCACTGACTTACAGTAAAGCTACAGAAACAGACGCGGAAAAAGTCAGCTTCATTGTATTTTGTTTGCACTTTGTTTGGGACGTTGTCATTTGAACTTTACATTCTGGATCCTTAAAACATCAAGAAAGGTGTGGGCTCTCTCTCTCTCTCTCTCTCTCTCTCTCTCTCTCACACACACACACACACACACACACACACACACACACACACACACACACACACATACACACTTACAAGACAGACACAGGACTGACACAAACAAAAATCAAGACAAAATCAAGATAGAGAGACAGACAGTCAGATGGCAAGGTAGATCACATATGGCCGCTCCAAACCAAAACAGGCAAACAAAAATACGGTCATACTTACTCAAACCTTTGACAAGCAAGCGCCAACTCTGCAAACTCACGTGACCCGACCGGAAGCTTGACGCGTTGCATCCATACACCCGTGTTTCCGGGTAACGTAAATCCGTCACTAACGTCACAATTTTCGTCTTCCTGGTGTCCCTTTTGTCAATGAAACAGGCCGAGTAGTGATCGGAGGTGGAACATTTTTCTTGTCCCACATTCACGTAGGCCAGAAAACCTCTTTTGCGGTTCGGTGTATATTGAGAGTGAGAACAGATCTGAAGCGCTTAAGGACCGTCCCGAGCACACCACTTGCTGAACGGTGGGGAGGTCTTGGAATCCTTTCACTTCCATGTTCTGAAAATTGCCAACACATTCCATGGTGGATGTACAAATCATTACAGTTTGAAAAAAAAGGTTCCTTTTATCTTAACATATTCTTCTGTTGCTATCTTTCTTGGTTTCGTTTTCATTTCTTTCTTTCTCCATTCCCATATTGAATTATCAAACTGCATATTCATTGGGAAGAGGTAACGGGGTAAACGATAGACGGACAGACAGACAGACAGACAGACAGACAGACAGAGAGACAGACAGACAGACAGACAGACAGACAGAGAAAGTGTGTGTGTTAGGTACCAAGCATTAATTAAAACATGAACAGTTCAGCAAAACGTCTGAGGTTCCAGCAACGCGTTAGCAGGACGCTGCTTTGCCCTCCATTACATTGCGCTAGCTGTGGAGCAGAAATCTGACTGCACAAAACAGTACACTGCACGACAACGGGTTACTGTTATCTTCTATCCTGTGTTTCGTGTCGAACGTTCATGTGATAGTTATGTTAGTCCTTTGATATTGCCATGCTGTTGTTGTGATAGGGCCACGTTCTTGTTACGATGTTACGCTGATATTGCTTTCCCTCCCACTGAAATAGCAGGCATAAGCCTTATGATACATGGTAAGAAATACAGCTACAAGAAATGTAAACTCTGTCTTATCATGACTATGCGAAAGAACAGTGGTGGACAAACCCAGTACACTTTTCACACACCAGCTACACCTACCAGACACTTACGGGTGTACGTACCCAACAACGGCAATAATAATAATAATAATAATAATAATAATAATAATGATAATGATAATAATGATGAACGTTTTCATGATGATGATGATGATAATAATAATAATAATAATATCATCATCATTATCATAATTATAACGATGATGATGATGATGATGATGATGATGATAATGATTAGCAGCACCAAATCTTACGTATGCTGCCTTGATACCGAAAACCCTAAGTTTCTGACTGGTTAGCTGATTATCTTTCAAACCGCACTCAGACAGTAGTTATCAAAGGTGAGAAATCCGATTACAAAAAAGTATTCCTACAGGTGTTCCCCAAGGTTCAGTATTAGGTCCTCTTTCATTTCTTATTTACATTAGCAATATATTGGACAGCATTAATCAAACATTAATCTTTTTGCAGATGATACAAGCATGTCAATAGCGCAGATACAACATGTCAATAGCGCAGAACATGAACAGTTCAGCAAAACGTCTGAGGTTCCAGCAACGCGTTAGCAGGACGCTATGCGTATGTTTTTCTGTGTTTAGTAAATGTGTTTAGTAATTCTCTGTGTTTAGTAATTCTATTGAAAAGTAATCCAGAGCTTCATGCTGATGCGAATATTCTAAATATTTGAGACCTTGCACAAATTCATTTCTGATTCATGCTGATTTGTTGTCTGTCTGTCTCTGTCTCTCTGTCTGTCTGTCTGTCTCCCCCCCCCCCCCCCCCCCCCTCCGTCGTGTCTGTCTGTCCGTCTATCGTTTACCCCGTTACCTCCTGTTACCCCCGCAGAAACACTTAACTCAGATCTAATTAAAATAAATCTATGGGCAAAATTTAGGAAAGTTAAATTTAATAACGAAAGAACAGAGTTGCTGAACTTCAAAACGAATAATTTTCCTTTTTTTACCCCTTACATTTAGCTCTACCCATTTACTAAACACAGAAAAACATACGCATCTGCGTATGACTCTTCAAAGTAACTGCAATTGGGACGAACAGATTAAAAGTATAATTAATACAGTTACTATGCTGCTTTCTTGTTTGAATACTCATAATTATAAACTTGGCAGAAAAGCCCCGGAAATTATGTCTGGTCTTTTATATTGCCCCATTTTGACTACGCCGACATCCTATGGGATAAGCGTACTGACACCCAGTCTAATGCTTTAGAAGACCTGCATCTAGAAGCTATATGAACTATTGTCGGGGCTGTTTGAGGAACTAGTCACCAAAAACGATAAAAAGAATCTAGGTTTTACACATTTAAAGAAAGAAGTCGACACAAACTTATACTTTATTTCAAAATAATTAATGGTTTGTGCCCTCAATATTTGATCGACTTTATTTCAAAAGTGTCAATGATACGTGCCCTCAATATCTGACCGACTTTATTTCAAAAGAATTAATTGTACGTACCCACAGTATTTGACCGACTTTACTTCAAAAAGAATTAATTTGTACGTGCCCTCAATATCTGAGCGACTTTATTCAAAAGAATTAATGGCACGTGCCCTCAACATTTGACCGATCTTCTTCCTGAACTAGCCTGAGAAAGGAGTCCCTGTCACGGGCACTGACCTTTACAGCGGCTCATCCCAAGGAGCAAACTGACATACACTGACAATCGTTTATGCCTGCTACCACAGAGCGTTGTAAGTCTCTACCTGATCAGATGAAAAAAAATGTGATTCCTTTAGTGCATTTAAAGATTACTCGTATGCTCATGACAGTACCGTTCCTATTTACATTGACTGCAGCCTGAGGAAAGAAAGAGCTCATCCATTGCGGCCTTGGGGTCATTGATCTAAAAAACGATGTGCTCCATCGACACTTAGTCGATGACCCGGTGTGTGCCTGTGGTCATGAAAGAGAAATAGCCGAACACTGTTTATCATCATCTTTAACGTAATCCGTGTTAAAATGATTTGTAATCTTGCTCAGATTGTGTACAAGTTCAAATTCTATTGAAAAGTAATCCAGAGCTTCATGCTGATGCGAATATTCTAAATATTTGAGACCTTGCACAAATTCATTTCTGATTCATGCTGATTGTAAATAGAACATGCTTTTGTGTGTGTTTGTGAGTGTTTGAGTGAGTGAGTGTGTGCGTGTGTGTGTGTGTGTGAGTGTGTGTGTGTGTGTGTGTGTGTAGGTATAACCACCTCCACTATCATGAACCATTGGTTGAGAAAGGTTGGCTTTCAAATGCATGATCTAATGTAATGGGGAGATTGGTCCTCTGCCTCTCATTTTTCCTCCACTCTTCCTTTCTTGATGTTGTTATCAACTCATTTGTTTCTTAAACTTCTTTCTGCTCAGATCAGATCATCGTTGTATTCATGTATCATGTATCTAAAACTATGTCGTTTTTGTGATTGATTTTGTATTTGCCAGCTGCCTTGTACATAGCGTGATATAAGCTATGAGCTTGTTGTTGCTCTTCGGTTGATATAATCTTATGGTGTTGCTTTGAATTAAGTTACATTTACAACAAAAACTTATATGTCTCTGAAATGAAAACCTGCAAAACAAAAGAGGCTTTTATTAGTGACCGTAGGAAGGCCTACATACGCATCACCTTGACAACTTGTCCAGAAGGACAATCGTTACAAACCGAACACATCTGGGACAGCAGAAAACTGCAACAGTAGAGACGTGATCTATGTGGGTTATCTTTTCCTGGACACCTTTTGTTTGGTGAATTCCTCTACACTCCTTGGCATACCGGCAAAACGTCACAAGTGTATCACTTCAATGATAAATTGGATCACACAGAACTTATGACATAAAAACACACAGAGCGACGGACACAATGAGTTGCAGATAATTATGTGAGCTGTGCTGAAACGCTTCTAACTGCACAACCATTGGTTGATTAAAGGGAGCAGATACATAGTTATTGTCGATCGTGTGCGCATGCGAAGATGACAGACCGGTGGCAGTAATCCAACTGCAAAATGATGTAAACAAGTATGTATCCCTCGTGTTTGAAGAATTACACACCACCAACAAATGTCACAAACACACAACAAAATAGCATAAAAAACATACGCATCCCTTGCTTTGAAAACTGCAGAATGTCATCGATTTAAACAGCAACTGGCAACTAAATCTAACAGCCACGAGTACTTAGCGAAACTACAAAATCTTGAAAGCTTGTCAAATCCGTTTGAAAACCAGCCATTGAAAACCAGTACACTAACAGCCATTAAAAAACAGTACACTAACAGCCAAAAACAGCACTTAGAAAGCAGCTAAAAAGCGACAGACACTTTCACGTAAACGGAGGAAAAAAATAGAACGTACCCCCCCCCCCCCCCCCCCCCCCCCCCCCCCCCCCCCCCCCCGTCCCCCATTACCGGTCAAAACAATCCAGAACCACTACCGTTCACTCGTCTCCAAACATGTCTCTCCGTAGCCTTTTTCACCAGTCAAGAATCAAAGTAATTACAAAACACCCTAAGGGTCCATTTAATTGACAAATAAACAACGAGCTGGCACAATCGTTTAAACGAATTCGACTGAAATGTTTGACAGGCAAAGTATGTCTTTCAAAGGGAGATTACCTTGTTGAGGTTATAGCGAGGGCCTCCTGTTGAAAATCTTATCAGATAGCTTCCCTTGTTAGTATTTTTGGCACGGTAATGTTTATAGCGTACTTCATCTGTATAACCTATAATGGACAGCATCTTAACCTGACAGGCACGTGTGAGTGCACTCAACATTGCGAATCATGTCACTGTGTCACATCCTTCCGATTGTAACCCCCTTCATTTCCTGCTTAAACAGCAACTAATTAGCAACTGAACCTTACAGGTTCTTACTGATGTCTGTAATAAAATGCAATACAAAATGTGTCACACCTCTCCCATTTAAAACTGTCCAATACAGGAATGAAGAGCATATCAACTTCATTGTGTACACAACCAAACAGCATGCAAAACCATATGTACCCATCAGTGGGAAACCCCTCAGTATTAGTGCAGCACGCCAGAACCATTCCAAACATGAAGAACTGCCATTGTCAATATGACGACAACCGGCATACGCTTCCAGAAATACCGTGGACAAAACTGTCTTTACACCGCACGCTTCCAGAAATACCGTGGACAAAACTGTCTTTACACCGCACGCATGTAAACCTACTCCAGCCCATGAGGATCACGCTCCCTTCGAGCTGCAAACACTACCCATTCACAAACACAACCCACTCACGCTGAAAACACTTTACAGGCAACAATGATGGGATAAGGAAAGGGCGGTAATTTGAACAAATTCTGCAAGCTGGAGAGATCGGTTGGAAGTGTCCTTTTGCCCCCCCCCCCCCCCCCCCCCACGAAAAACAAGTAGAATAATGAAAAAAACAAAACAAACAAAAAAAAAACAAACAAACAAACAAAAAAAAACAACAACAAAAAAACCGCACCCAAAGAATGTCTGTGCATTCACGTTACGCGGTGTCTGTCAATTTGTCTAAAACTAGTGGGGAGAGTCAAAGTACCTCTTGGGTAGTGCATTCAGCTCGGGTAGCTGATTAAGAATGTTGTCTGGAGTTCTTTCGGCATAAGGATGGTGTTTCCAGCCTAGGCAATGCAAACTGCCGCAGTGTTCAGAGAAATTATGCTGTAAACACTACAGTTGTGTTTAGCAACGTGGCATTAAACGCGTGTTGCATCCGAATAAACAGCACCAAAACCTTAACGAGCAGAACATAATAAACAGCACCAAAACCTTACCAAACAGAACATAATAAACACACTAAAACCTTAACGAACAGAACATAATACACAGCTCTAAAACCTTACCAAACAGACATAATAAACAGCACCAAAACCTTACCAAACAGAACATAATAAACAGCACTAAAACCTTACTAAACAGAACATAATTTCGAAACAGTTCACTAAATCTATGAGGGAAAATTTCTTCACTGGCATAATCAGCAAATGAAGCTCGCAGAAGGTTTTTAACATACACAAGAAAATAACATCATCAACAACACAAACAACCACACACACACACACACACACACGCACGTCTCTCTCTCTCTCTCTCTCTCTCTCTCTCTCTATATATATATATATATATATATATGTGTGTGTGTGTGTGTGTGTGTGTGTGTGTGTGTGTGTGTGTGTGTGTGTGTGTGTGTCTATTTGACACCAGGCGCGCAGACACAATCAGCCGTGTCTCCCTGATGAGTCCAATCCAGCGGACGAAAGGCCTAGGAGCAGGCAATACAAATAGATCTGCCTTCAGAAGGGATCACAACGGTTCCCTCGCGCAGCTAGTGAAGGGTTTCTCATATTTATAATATATTTCCCCGTTTTCTTCATCATTTTTTTTTTCTACAAAAGTTCAAATCTTTGCAAAGTCATTATTATAATGACTGAAGAATTGTTAGCCTGCATTTGTTTTCCCCCACTACTTAATTGTTCAGCATTATATATATATATGTATGTATATATGTATGTATGTATGTATGTATGTATGTATATATATATATATATATATATATATATATGACTTATCCCTCGTGCTAAATTTATTACGACCCGGATACTCGACAATCGGATTAAACAGGCTCCCGTCACTAATACACAAAAAGAAACAAGTGAAAATCACTTATCTCTACCACTGACAACCTTATCTGACCAGTTTCAGCCTGACAGTTTTTCTTTGTGCAAGTAACGAAACCCTGTATGCAGCCTCATGCCTCGCTCTGGAAAACTTACATTACCATGAGAACTCACAGCATTGGCACAAACAGGAAACAAACACTCTGCAGAGCTCTTGTGTACAAAAACCAGATAGCGAACAAATCATCCTGCCCTACGCACCAAAAACAATGATAGTAAGGAAAAACGTAATGCCATGCGCCAAACAAACAATCAGCCAATGGAAAGGGTGTACTTTCAGTGTACATAATAAAATATCGACGAAAATAGCCATAGCGTGGGAAGAAACGCACCACAAAAGCGAGGAGGTGGAGCAGACGAGAAAGGGGGGGGGGGGGGGGGGGGGGGGGAGTGAGGAGTCAAAAAAAATATATTCTCGCCCGATCCCCCTTGTAGGCACAAAAGCTTCTGCGGACTGTATTAATGGACACCTTTCGAAAAAAAAAGTAATTCTACCAATCACCAGTCTAGATGAGTAGTTTCCATGTGGCGAGAGCTACACTATTTTGTGTGTCTTTGTTTTTTCTTTCTTTCTTTCTTTCTTTTTTTTTCAAATTAAGGGGCACACACACTTGCCACAGCATGCAAGAAACCGAGACGTGATGCCCGACCTTTATATGGCACTAAACAGACAAATAGATGTGTAAAAACATTAAGAAGAAACTAACACTGAAACAAAATAAAAAGCCTAAGTCACCGGTACAAAAGCAACCAAGCGTTTCCCGTGTTGTAAATCTACGACAATTCGTCACAAAACAACGCCAAAAAAAAAGATCCGTTTCCCTTCACACACACACACACAGACACACAGACACAGAGCCGAAAGTCACCTGTACAAAGCAACAACCAAGCGTTTCCCGTGTGTAAATCTATGGCAATTCGTCACACAACGCCAAAAACGGTCCCTTTCCTTCACACACACACACACACATGCACGCGCATGCAAACATGCGTTTCATAATCCAAGAAGTAAGGAACAATTACGAAGCCAACAACAACAGAAAGGTCTGTAGAAATCACAGACGTAATCATAAGCAGTCGAAGCGCACGAAACAGGAGACAAGACGTGAAATTGTACCCTTTGCTCAAGACAAAATGAAAATACAGGAACTAAGCCCACTTCACCTGTAAATCCAGCAGATCCGAGCTCCCACCAAACCTATCAGAACACGTAGAATCAAAGTAAACAGATCCAGCACGTCAGAACCACCTGCTCACCTCTCCCCCAATACCCATCATTTCAATCAAAACCAAACCTCGGATCAATGGCTCGAGGCGCTATCTCTACCGCGGAAGTTCCACTTGGCACGTGGCGCTTTGTACGGCAAATTGATCGTGACAAAAGATCAAAATTGTATTTTTTTTCCCAAGAGAGAGAGAGAGAGAGTTTCGTTCATGTCCATAGCGACATTTTATGAATAAGGAAGTACTTGTTTATCAGGCATACAGTTTCATATATTTCTGGCAATTATCTTCTTTTGTGCACTGACATTTCCCCCTAATTGTATACTGGCATGGAATAAGCAGTGATGTGCATAATTGTACACTGGCATGGAATAAGCAGTGGTGTGCATAATTGTACACTGGCATGGAATAAGCAGTGGGGTGGGTAATTGTACACTGGCATGGAATAAGCAGTGATGTGCATAATTGTACACAGGCATGGAATAAGCAGTGGTGTGCATAACTGTACACTGGCATGGAATAAGCAGAGGTGTGCATAATTGTACACTGGCACGGAATAAGCAGAGGTGTGCATAATTGTACACTGGCATGGAATAAGCAGTGGTGTGCATAACTGTACACTGGCACGGAATAAGCAGAGGTGTGCATAATTGTACACTGGCATGGAATAAGCAGAGGTGTGCATAACTGTACACTGGCATGGAATAAGCAGTGGTGTGCATAATTGTACACTGGCATGGAATAAGCAGTGATGTGCATAATTGTACACTGGCATGGAATAAGCAGTGATGTGTGCATATTGTACACTGGCATGGAATAAGCAGTGGTGTGCATAATTGTACACTGGCATGGAATAAGCAGTGGTGTGCATTCGGTCGATGCATGGGGCCTTGCCACCATTATTCGTTGCACTGAAATATTTTTCTGGTCGCGAACAGATTCATGATGATATTCCTTTTGTTCTTTTCAACATTATGTGTCTTAAAAAAAGGGGCAAAAATCACGATTTTGACATCAAATGTTCACGGCACACCACCAACACAATTATCCATAACGCACAAGCAGAATACCATGTCACCTTTGCTATTACTATTCATCATGTTTACATACACAAAATGGCTGAGGTGTAATCATACTCACATGGCTAATCCATAGTTCAATTGTTTTGCTCATAATATGTGTGTGTGTGTGTGTGTGTGTGTGTGTGTGTGTGTGTGTGTGTGTGTGTGTGTGTGTGTGTGTGTGTGTGTGCTTTTAATTTGTTGTTGTTGTCGTCAATACAGCAGTTACAAAAGTACCATATAGACAAGGCATCAAAAAAAAAAGTTTTGCAGAATGATGGACCTGCGATAGTTTCATTATGGTGGCAGACGTGATGTTCCTTACTGAGTTCATTACGTGTTTACACCTCGTCCCCTTGTTCTAGTTACACTTGCTAACCTGTTGCGTTGGTCTTTCTCTTTTGTTCGCTCTTCATTATGTGCGTGTGCTTAGGCGTTGGTCTGTATGTCTGTCTGCCTGCCTTTCTGTCTGCCTGTTTCTCTGCGTGTGTGTGTCTCACTCGGTCTCTCTCTGTCTCCTTCTCTCTGTATGTCTCTCTCTTGTTCACACTTTACCCTGATTTATTCTTTCCCATTCCCCTTTATTCATTATCATTATCATGACCACATTGTCCGCTGTGTGCTTTTATTAATTAGAATGTCACTTCCCTATACTCAATTCCATTATTATTATTATCGCTTCTGTGCGACACCGTTGCTACACAGAATGGCGAGGACAGATTGAAAGACTAAATACCGCATCAAATATTTATCCTTGAGAAATTAAGCCCCCCCCCCCGTCTCTCTCTCTCTCTCTCTCAACAGGTACAGCTCATGCATAAGTGTTCATAAAATAGCCCATCGTAAGCATGATATGGGCAAGGTATATGAAGGTATTGCATTGTATTATGCTATATTGCATTGCAGTAAATGTGTGCCATGTGTAGAGTGTCAGTGACTGCATACATAATGTTATGTCTACGATGTGTCAAAAGTTTGTGCGTGCGAGCAGCGTTCTTGTGTGTGTGTATGCATGCGCGCGTGAGCTCGTGTACGTGCACGCGTGCATGTGTGTGTGTGTGTGTGTGTGTGTGTGTGTGTGTGTGTGTTGTTGTTGTTGTTGTTGTTGTTGTTGTTGTTTTTTAATCTGTTTCCTATTTTTTTTTTTTTTTTTTTTTCCTTTCAACACACACACACACCCACACAACCCCCCCTCCCCCCCCCCCCCCCCCCCCCCCCCCCCCCCCCCCGACAAAGTAAATCATATCTTTGCAAACAGATATATGAGCATTATAATGATGGTCACGACGAGGCAGTCCAGATTTCACGCTGAGATTTTTTATCTCATAATGCAGTCGTTAACAATCCAATCCAATAATCCTTGCAGGCAAGAGTGAATGAAAGAAAATGAAAAAGTCGACCTTTTGAAAGGAGCAGGCTACCATAGGCGCTATGTCTCACGCGGGCACAGCCACACGGTTGCTTTTTCTCTGCTCTGTGCTAATATGATAGTACTTGAGACAGCGGGGCGGCTCAGCCGCCGCAGAAAATCCTACGATAACGGTCTTCAGTCGCCATCTTGGACACGGGAGAAGCGAGTGAAAAGCGGCATGCGGGAGGGGGGCCGAGAGGCTGGAAGGTTGGGATGAAGGGTGGGGGGAGGGCTTGCTGGGTGGGTTGGATTCGGGCATGAGACGTTTTCATTGGAAACAGGTATCACGGTGTTCGACGCTCCTCCTCCCTCCACCCCCACCCCACCCCCACCCCATCCCCACCCCACCTCATCTCCACATGTTTGCCCCTGCTGGATTCCTTCGTCATTTTTCTTCCACTCCCCGGTCTGAGAAAAATTAAGGAAAAAAAAATTAAAAGAAATGGGGAAAAATCAATACTAGTCGCAATGTTTTTGTTGAAATCTCGCGCTTCGGAAGCAGCTAAGGCATTAACTGATGAAAACACACACACACACACACACACACACACTTGGGAATGGGCTGGTGATGGAGGTGGGGAGGGGAGAGTCGTCATGATCGCTAGTGATTTAAGTTAAATGCAAGTTATATATATATATTGTCAATCATGATTGCTATTGTTATAACTACCATATTGGTATACCTTCATCATTAACATTGTTCATTAATTCACACATCCGTATTGCCATTATTGGTGTTCATAAGAATGATAATCTTAGTGACATGAAAGCGATTACAATCTTCTCCTTGTTGCATTCTGTTCATCTTTTTTCATTAAAAAAACTGATACGAGAAGTCAGTATATGAATTAATCAAGCAGTAAATCCATAAAATGATATATTCCCCTAGAAAATGTCTCCCTAGCAACTGCAAACGAACTTGCTAAAT
>JADBJO010000373.1:645718-660718 GCA_016801955.1 Conus betulinus
AATGACATCACCTCTGTCGCCTCCGACCCACAGACCATCTGTGACACTGTTCCCTCTGACAAATATACGTCGTCGGGAGTCTGTCTCGCCGTGGCTTCTTCGGCCATGAAGTTCTGTTCTGACGGTCGTGCTGTGCTTGGACAGCCACCTCCACTACGTGTACCCTGAAAGCGCAAACTGCTGTGGTTTTCAGTTCACTAGCGGAGACATAACTCGTCTATAAGCGCGAATCTTAGCGTCGAAAAGAGCGAATATTCAGAGGTCTTGACTATGAAAATTGTTTTTCTTCCAAACTCCCAGTGTATGCATCATGAATTGTAAGATGTGTTGCATTCAAGAGTCAGTCTGTTGGGTATGTCATGTACAGTGGAGGAGGAAAGATTTCCTACCTTTCCATTGCAAACACTTCTTTCCTTCAAACAGTCTGGTCGCAGAAAACACTTGAGAACACTGAAGATGGCGATGGACCATGCAATATTAGTTTTCAAGAAATTAATGGCAGTATTTTTACAAAAAGAAGCCTTTGTACAAGAAGGGGCGCAAAAGGAAATATTTCCGCGCCGGAGATGTTACTAGATATAGAGTCTGACCATTCACGAAAAATGGGTGTTTTGACTTCAATGCATGTTTGCGCTTTTAGACGCTGAAAGTTGGACGTTTCTGATATGCCATTTGCATTTTTCCGTATTTACACTCGGGCTGTGGGGATTACGTTTTTGAGCCATCTGTTTCTTTAGGTGCCCCGACTCGAGTCCCACCTATCCCCATCCCCACCCCACCACCCCCCTCCGCGCCATTTCATCACCAATCTTCCCTCTGTCCCTGTCCCCGATGGCTCCTGTCTATCCTCTCACTTTCAGACGCAGACTCTGATGGAGGGCAGGGAGGTGGGAGAGAGAGTGGAGGACGTCTATGACGGCTTGGTGAGGTCATGGTAAAAACGAGGAGACAGGAGCGGCAAGAAACGGAAGTGGAAGGGAAAGGGGGTGGGAGGAAAAGTGGAAGATTTCAGGTGTTAGTATGGCGGGCCGCTGGGGTCAGACACGCGGTTAAAGGGACAATGACAAGTGGGGATTAGACAAGCTGAGAAATAACAGAACTCAACAAATAAGCAATACAGCTGCTTTGAAACAAAGAGATGATAATGATTCCATTATCTTTTAAAAAATACTCTTTTGCTTTGCCTTTAATACGTTATCCTGACAAGTTTTTTTTTTTTTCCTTTCGGATATTCAAAGGACGTAAACAAAAGAAAATCTAAACCTGCAATTGGGAGGGCGCTGAGTTCTGCAATGGTCAAATGGATGATGGGCTCCCGCCATTTCACCAAGGTCCATGCCAAAACTGAATGAGGTCATTTCAGGGTCACATTCCACCTGAGTACTCTCTGCAGTCTGGCAAGTAAAGTTTTGTGCATTTTGAAGTGTGTGGTGTGTAGTGTATGGAGAAGACATACGTGTCGACAATCTATGCTGTTTTGATGTATGTGGTGTGTAGTGTATGGAGAAGACATACGTGTCGACAATCTATGCTGTTTTGATGTATGTGGTGTGTAGTGTATGGAGAAGACATACGTGTCGACAAGCTATGCTGTTTTGATGTGATGTATGTGGTGTGTAGTGTATGGAGAAGACATACGTGTCGACAATCTATGCTGTTTTGATGTATGTGGTGTGTAGTGTATGGAGAAGACATACGTGTCGACAATCTATGCTGTTTTGATGTATGTGGTGTGTAGTGCATGGAGAAGACATACGTGTCGACAATCTATGCTGTTTTGATGTATGTGGTGTGTAGTGCATGGAGAAGACATACGTGTCGACAATCTATGCTGTTTTGATGTATGTGGTGTGTAGTGTATGGGAGAAGACATACATGTCGACAATCTGTGGTCTTTTGTACTCTACGTCAACTCTATTTTTCTTGATTTGAGTGCCCCATTGTGATTGTCATGCATTCCACCCCCAGTTTCGCTGTTGTCTGTGCCATTGTCATTGTCATGCATTCCACCCTGTTGTCAGTGACTTTGTTGTCTGTGCCATTGTCATTGTCAGGCATTCCACCGTGTGACGCTGTTGTCTGTGCCATTGCCATTGTCATGCATTCCACCCTGTTGTCAGTGACGCTGTTGTCTCTGCCATTGTCCTATCATACTATCCGCCCTGTAGCCAGTGACGCTGTTGTCTGTGTCATTGTCATTGTCATGCATTCCGCTCTGTAGTCAGTGACGCAGTTGTTTGTGTCATTGTCATGCATTCCGCCCTGTAGTCAGTGACGCTGTTGTTTGTGTCATTGTCATGCATTCCGCCCTGTAGTCAGTGACGATGTTGTTCGTGTCATTGTCATGCTTTCCGCCCTGTAGTCAGCGACGTTGTTGTCTGTGTCACTGTTATTGTCATGCATTCCGCCTTGTAGTCAGTGACGCTGTTGTCTGTGTCATTGTCATTGTCATGCATTCCGCCCTGTAGTTAGTGACGCTGTTGTCTGTGTCATTGTCATGCATTCTGCTGCCCTGTAGTCAGTGACGCTGTTGTCTGTGTCATTGTCCTGTCATGCTTTCCGCTGTGTTGTCAGTGACGCTGTTGTCTGTGCCATTGTCATGCATTCTGCCCTGTAGTCAGTGACGCTGTTGTCTGTGTCATTGTCATGCTTTCCGCCCTGTAGTCAGTGACGTTGTTGTCTGTGTCATTGTCATGCTTTCCGCCCTGTAGTCAGTGACGCTGTTGTCTGTGCCATTGTCATTGTCATGCATTCCGCCCTGTAGTCAGTGACGTTGTTGTCTGTGTCATCATCCTGTCATGCATTCCGCCCTGTAGTCAGTGACGTTTGTTGTCTGTGCCATTGTCATTGTCATGCATTCCGCCCTGTAGTCAGTGACGCTGTTGTCTGTGTCATTGTCATGCATTCCGCCCTGTAGTCAGTGACGCTGTTGTCTGTGTCATTGTCATGCATGCATTCCGCCCTGTAGTCAGTGACGCTGTTGTCTGTGTCATTGTCATGCATTCCGCCCTGTAGTCAGTGACGCTGTAGTCTGTGTCATTGTCATGCATTCCGCCCTGTAGTCAGTGACGCTGTAGTCTGTGTCATTGTCATGCATTCCGCCCTGTAGTCAGTGACGCTGTAGTCTGTGTCATTGTCATGCATTCCGCCCTGTAGTCAGTGTGACGCTGTTGTCTGTGTCATTGTCATGCATTCCGCCCTGTAGTCAGTGACGTTGTTGTCTGTGTCATTGTCATGCATTCCGCCCTGTAGTCAGTGACGCTGTTGTCTGTGCCATTGTCATTGTCATGCATTCCGCCCTGTAGTCAGTGACGCTGTAGTCTGTGTCATTGTCATGCATTCCGCCCTGTAGTCAGTGACGATGTTGTCTGTGTCATTGTCATGCATTCCGCCCTGTAGTCAGTGACGCTGTTGTCTGTGTCATTGTCATGCATTCCGCCCTGTAGTCAGTGACGTTGTTGTCTGTGTCATTGTCATGCATTCCGCCCTGTAGTCAGTGACGCTGTTGTCTGTGTCATTGTCTTGTCATGCTTTCCGCCATGTTGTCAGTGACGCTGTTGTCTGTGCCATTGTGATTGTCATGCATTCCGCCCTGTAGTCAGTGACGCTGTTGTCTGTGTCACTGTCATGCTTTCCGCCCTGTAGTCAGTGACGTTGTTGTCTGTGTCATTGTCATGCATTCCGCCCTGTAGTCAGTGACGCTGTTGTCTGTGCCATTGTGATTGTCATGCATTCCGCCCTGTAGTCAGTGACGCTGTTGTCTGTGCATTTGTCATTGTCATGCATTCCGCTCTTTAGTCAGTGACGCTGTTGTCTGTGTGATTGTCATTGTCATGCATTCCGCCCTGTAGTCAGTGACGATGTTGTCTGTGCCATTGTGATTGTCATGTATTCCACCCTGTAGTTAATGACGCTGTTGTCTGTGTCATTGTCATTGTCATGCATTCCACCCTGTAGTCAGTGACGCTGTTGTATGTGTCATTGTCATGCTTTCCGCCCTGTAGTCAATGACGATGTTGTCTGTACCATTGTGATTGTCATGCATTCCACCCTGTAGTTAGCGACGCTGTTGTCTGTGTCATTGTCAGTGCATTCCGCCCTGTAGTCATGCATTCCGCCCTGTAGTCAGTGACGATGTTGTCTGTGCCATTGTGATTGTCATGTATTCCACCCTGTAGTTAATGACGCTGTTGTCTGTGTCATTGTCATTGTCATGCATTCCACCCTGTAGTCAGTGACGCTGTTGTATGTGTCATTGTCATGCTTTCCGCCCTGTAGTCAATGACGATGTTGTCTGTACATTGTGATTGTCATGCATTCCACCCTGTAGTTAGCGACGCTGTTGTCTGTGTCATTGTCATTGTCATGCATTCCGCCCTGTAGTCAGTGACGTTGTTGTCTGTGTCACTGTCATTGTCATGCATTCCACCCTGTAGTCAGTGACGCTGTTGGCTGTGTCACTGTCATGCTTTCCGCGCTGTAGTCAGTGACGCTGTTGTCTGTGTCACTGTCATACTTTCCGCCCTGTAGTCAGTGACGCTGTTGTCTGTGTCATCATCCTGTCATGCATTCCGCCCTGTAGTCAGTGACGCTGTTGGCTGTGTCACTGTCATGCATTCCGCCCTGTAGTCAGTGACGCTGTTGTCTGTGTCATTGTCATGCATTCCGCCCTGTAGTCAGTGACGCTGTTGTCTGTGTCATTGTCATGCATTCCGCCCTGTAGTCAGTGACGCTGTTGTCTGTGTCATTGTCATGCATTCCGCCCTGTAGTCAGTGACGTTGTTGTCTGTGTCATTGTCATGCATTTCCCGCCCTGTAGTCAGTGACGCTGTTGTCTGTGTCATTGTCATGGTCATGCATTCCGCCCTGTAGTCAGTGACGCTGTTGTCTGTGTCATTGTCATGGTCATGCTTTCTGCCCTGTAGTCAGTGGCGCTGTTGTCTGTGCCATTGGCACTGTCATGCATTCCGCCCTGTAGTCAGTGACGCTGTTGTTTGTGTCATTGTCATGCATTCCGCTCTTTAGTCAGTGACGCTGTTGTCTGTGTGATTGTCATTGTCATGCTTTCCGCCCTGTAGTCAGTGACGCTGTTGTCTGTGTCATTGTCATTGTCATGCATTCCGCCCTGTAGTCAGTGACGCTGTTGTCTGTGTCATTGTCATGGTCATGCATTCCGCCCTGTAGTCAGTGACGCTGTTGTCTGTGTCATTGTCATGGTCATGCTTTCCGCCCTGTAGTCAGTGACGCTGTTGTCTGTGTCATTGTCATGCATTCCGCCCTGTAGTCAGTGACGCTGTTGTCTGTGTCATTGTCATGCATTCCGCCCTGTAGTCAGTGACGCTGTTGTCTGTGTCATTGTCATGCATTCGCCCTGTAGTCAGTGACGCTGCTGTCTGTGCCATTGTCATGCATTCCGCCCTGTAGTCAGTGACGCTGTTGTCTGTGTCATTGTCATGCATTCCGCCCTGTAGTCAGTGACGCTGCTGTCTGTGCCATTGTCATGCATTCCGCCCTGTAGTCAGTGACGCTGTTGTCTGTGTCATTGTCATGCATTCCACCCTGTAGTCAGTGACGCTGTAGTCTGTGTCATTGTCATGCATTCCGCCCTGTAGTCAGTGACGCTGTTGTCTGTGTCATTGTCATGCATTCCGCCCTGTAGTCAGTGACGCTGTTGTCTGTGTCATTGTCATGCATTCCGCCCTGTAGTCAGTGACAGTGACGCTGCTGTCTGTGCCATTGTCATGCATTCCGCCCTGTAGTCAGTGACACTGTTGTCTGTGTCATTGTCATGGTCAGGCATTCCGCCCTGTAGTCAGTGACGCTGTTGCCTGTGCCATTGTGATCGTCATACATTTCGCCCTGTAGTCAGTGACGTTGTTGTCTGTGCCATTGTGATTGTCATGCATTCCGCCCTGTAGTCAGTGACGCTGTTGTCTGTGTCACTCTCATTGTCATGCATTCCGCCCTGTAGTCAGTGACGCTGTTGTCTGTCACTGTCATTGTCATGCATTCCGCCCTGTAGTCAGTGACGCTGTTGTCTGTGTCACTGTCCTGTCGTGCAGGCCTACAGGCAAGCGGCCCTGTCGAAGAAGCGATGCACAAAAAACTGGCCACGCCATCCCCAGTCCTACGTCTGAAGCCTGGCATAGTGCCAGAAAAAAAGTGACTTCAGGCTATTGCCACAGTGACTTCAGGCTAATGTCACAGTGACTTCAGGCTATTGTCACAGTGACCAGACTATTGTCACAGTGACTTCAGGCTAATGTCACAGTCACTTCAGGTTATTGTCACAGTCACTTCAGGCTATTGTCACAGTCACTTCAGGCTATTGTCACAGTCACTTCAGGCTATTGTCACCTTCGAATGTAAGGATGATTTTTTTTCATTATAATTATCTTTAACATGTAGACTGAGCGCACAAGAAGATGTCCGGAGTCGCATGCCCCAGCAACGCACCTCCAGATCCTTGCCAACATATCACCAGTACGGTGGAATAAATACACAGAATTTACATCGCATCTCACGCGGCTTCCCTTGTTTTTTTTTTTTGCCAGCTCTGTTTCTTTTGATCGACCTTGACACTACAGCACTGTTCCATACAGTTCGTCTTTGTCAGTTTTGTTCGGCTGCCCTCTTGTGTCACAATTATTTATTCGGTCTCTTGCGTTACCATCATCTGTCAGGTTGTTTTTCACCATTTTTGTACGACTCCGTTTCAGATTACTTTTGTATAATTTTGTTGGGAGGGACGATAAGCGCCAAAAATGTTCGAGACAGAGTATAGATCAGTAAGTGACAGGTATACAGAGAGTTTGGAAGGAAATTCGGTGCGTCAGCGGATTCAGGAATTAGATGCCAAAGGACAAAAGCAGTTTGAAGACGTGAAAAAAGATAACGGGAGAACAATGCTGAGGACGCAGTGAAGGAGCCAGCAGGAAAGTGAGAATAGAGGAGGAAACGAAGAGAAAGTCCTGAACATCGAAGAGAGGGAGAGTTAGTAGAAGAAAAAGAAGTTTTGAGCATTCCCACATCACAAGGAAATGACAAAAATGATATCCTCAAAGATACCGAGCCTAATTTCAATGAAGATGAACAGCTTGGTGAAAACTTAAGAGATACTCTTGCCAAAATCGTAGACAGCAGATTTACTTACAAACTTTGGGATGATCACCTGGAAAAAAATTGAAGCTAGAAGATGGCTTACCAGCTGGCCAGCCATGAAAATCCCAAATGTGAACTCTGAAACTTGGGCGCATCTTCCTGGGCATGCGGCAAAACTGACTTGCAAACTGCGACTGCAGCGATCCATCAGGCGTGCAGTCGTTGCAGTAACAGAGCTTGCGAACACCTGTTGCCACAGGCAGACAGAACATGTTCTGCTAAGTGTTGACGCATTTGCGTTACTGGAGCAGACAACTCAGCAAATCCTATGCAGGCGTAGTGCACTCAGTCCACTTGTAAAAAATAATGATAGAAACCACCCTCACATACGAAGAAGTTCAGGCATGGCTATGGCTAATTGTTTGAGAGATGATCTGGTAGACACAGTAAAACACATGAGACAGATGGACAAAAACTGGGGCAAATTGTTTGAGGATGATCTGGTAGACACAGTAAAACACATGAGAGAGATGGACAAATCTGAGGCAAATCTGTCTGCAGATTATTGCTAACATGGAAACCAACTTGGGAACAAGACCTCTTTTATCGGAACAAGAAAGCAAGAATCGCTAACCCAGATTCAAACGGAGATTCAAGGGACAAACAAACGCCACTTACACTCTGGCAACAAAACTCGTTGCACTCACTCCCAAGCGCAGCAGATGGAAAGATGAGTGACTGTTTACAGTCCATGCCTTCAATTGCTCAAATGTTGGAAAACGAAGAGCACAGTTTTGAAACTGAGGTAACTTAACAGCTTCACAAGAGAACTTACCACAGACCCTGAGGCACTGGGAGTTGTGTCAGGCGTGAAAGTCAAATTTAATGAGGTCACTTATTTGCCATCCATTTACCTTTGAAAGGTCGACTTGACTACCAGGATACCCTGACATATGGGATGTTGATACTATGTTGAACTGTATGGTGCCGTGGCCACACTTGGAAGACGTAAACATTAGACTCTGGGGCCGTTACTATCAGGGCGGAGAGGACAAACTTTGCACAACTCTTTGGTAGATGATGTGAAGTTTAAAGACAATAAACGTATAGTTATACATATAGTGCTTAAAAAAAACAAAAAAAAAAACAGAGTTGGTGCCTCTTCAGCAGGAGAGGTTTAAAGTGGAGAAACTGTGCATCGTATCAAGGAGCATATACTGAGAACAGAACTGAAGTGGACAGGGAAAGACGGCTCATTCCCTAGGCCAAGCCTCATACACGTATGTCCAGAAACACAGAAAAGCCGTCGGATCAAATATTAACAGTAGCATGCATGGACACAATTCCGTCTTGAACTCACTGCACAAGAACAACCAGTGCAGCAGCAGTGATCGCCAGAGAGATGTTTGTAGTGAACATTGTGCTGGCATGCCGATAGCCAACTAACACAGACATTCACCAACAGTAATGAGAACCTTGGGCTGCAGACAGGAAAGGAAAAGACCCTGGAACCTTCCGTGCTGAGAAGACAATAGCAGGCTTACTTTGGCCAGGAAATCCAGTGTGTTGGCCTTGCTCGATCTACTCGTCCCTGCAGTCTTCATGTCATGAGCGCCAGACCCAGGGCAAGCGAGAAATACTGTAGAATTAAGCGAGCCTTACCTGGGTTCGACGATTATCAATTAGAATTGTTCTGAGGATGACCTTTGTGGCATCAATCACAAGCTCCAGTCATTTTGCAAATGATCTGACGTCCCAGCCAGTTATGCCTCTTGATGAAGAACACAATACTAGCTGGTTTCCTGGGCTTCGCTTCTTCCTGTAATTACCGCCTTCATCGTCATGTTTAAGATAATTCAAATAATCTTCGTCTCACAAAAAAAGTCTGGCTGAGTTCTATACTTGCTAAGGAGGTTTGGAAAAGTAATGACTTCACGAATGGGGGCAAAACTTTTACCTCCTTGTTTATCCTTCACTCTTCAATTTCTACTTAAAGTGGACAGTCCATAGATGTGAGTGTGTATGCGTTTGGTGTATGTGTGTGTGTGTGTGTGTGTGTGTGTGTGTGTGTGTGTGTGTGTGTGTGTGTGTTTGTTGTTGTTGTTGTTGTTGCTGCTGTTGTTCTTGTTAATGTCATCTTCTGGATATTTGTTTCGCACAAATAATAAAAGACGCGCACGCGCACAAACACGCAGACACACACACGCGCACAAACACGCACACACACACACGCACAGATACATGCGCTTGCTCTGTATCTCACGCGCGCGCGCACGCGCACACACACACACACACACACACACACACACACACACACACACACACGTGGGCACATACACAAAGGCGCGGCGCGCGCACACATACACACGTGCGCGCGCGCACACACACACGCACACATACACACACACACACATACACGCGCGCGCGCGGGTACACACACAGGTGTGTACGCCCATAGACATTCATATACACATTTATGTACACATACATGAGCAGATGCGTTCATGCAAAACCATGCTCACACAAGCACACACATCACAAAAACGCATACACATGCACACACGCATATGTACACATATAAACACATGCATACATACACACACGCGCATGCACACGCACACTGCATGCACTGGCACAGATACACGGGCCGATGCCCGCGCACACCCTTGCACTCACACACACGTGTACACTCACCACACACACAATGATAATGATGGCACAGCCAGTGTTAGGTACCCAAGGTCTAACCAGCACGTTGGGCTCATGCGGAGGTCAGACATCTGCTAAGTTGCAGCCACGAGACCCTCTTCTTAAATTCTCTCGTCTCATTCATCAATCCATTTATCCATTAACTTTAAGTCATGCGCAGGCTGATGTCCAAACTTAGTGGATGTGGTGTAGCGTATATGGACTAGTCCGCACACAGTGACACCTTGATGAAACTGAGACTTTCATTCTTTTCCTTTATCTAAGATTGTTTTTCTTCTGGGGTGGATGACCACCATTACGCAGGAGTTTTCGTCTATCATACTTCATGTTTTCCCTTCTGATTAGGGGATTACTATGACGTCGCTCGTTATTCCTGATTAGGGGATTACTATGACGTCGCTCGTTATTCCTGATTAGGGGATTACTATGACGTCGCTCGTTATTCCTGTCTCTGAACTGTCTCTGACATTTTAATCTCCCTCAGCCATTTCCCGCCGGCAGCCATCTTGGGGGCAGGGGGTGGGGGAGGGGTTCTTGCTACATTTTGTACCTCTGTCATTAATGGCGTCTGAGCAAAATATTTTTTGGCGAACGTTTACCCGCCGGCCTTGTATTCTGATTGAAACATGTATCATGTCGTAATGCTTTGTGGGTGTATTTATACTTTGACCAGCACAACAAATGATGCGTTTTGTGCTGCCACACTGGCTAACGTCGTCTGCGCGCAGAATTACTTTTTGATTTTAATGAAACCAAATTAGTAGTTTAGTCTGAAAATGTGCGATATATTCTGTTTCCTGTGCACTGACTGTTGCAAACTAACTTACTGACTAAAAGTCCTTCAACCAACAGCTGGTGAACATGGCATCAAGAGAAAACTCACAGAACAGAGATGCAACAAAAACCCTCAAAATGTACTACATTACAATTTAAAAAAAAATGGTAATGCGAACAAACTCATCATCACTTAAACTTTTCATATGATTTAGTAAATAAAAATGATGCAGAAAAGAAGACAAACTCAAACCGTAGTTTTTGGAAGAAAATTGACAACAACTATTAACATGTAGAATTATAAACTGAAAATCCTGAAGAATGAACCGCCTTTTGTGAGAGATCATGTAGATGGAGCGTGAATAAATGGATGTATATTACAGGATATCTGTAAAGCTCAGTCGAGTCCTGTCGGAAACGGCATCTGCTAGCCATTGAGAGCGTGATGGATGCATGCCAGTAACACGAACACCATTCTCAGATCATGTAACAAGAACACTATCAACCTTCCGGCCAACAGGCCGAATAGAATTTAATCTTTATATTTTTAAAGACCACTCACGTTTTCTATATATTATAATACACACAGCCATTGATTATTTTCCCTATCCTGCGCGACGCGAGCGAGAATTACCGCCCCTGTCTCCGAGACTCGATGAGCAAGGCGAGAAAGGCACTCAGGGGCGTTTCCATTCCGGCACAGGCCCAACAGACACCGGATCCGCCCTTTGAATCAGTCAGTGACCTGAACATAACAACCACTGGATCCGCCCTTTGAATCAGTCAGTGACCTGAACATCACAGACACTGGATCCGCCCTTTGAATCAGTCAGTGACCTGAACATAATTGAATCAGTCAGTGACCTGAACATAACAGACACTGGATCCGCCCTTTGAATCAGTCAGTGACCTGAACATAACTGATCAGTCAGTGACCTGAACATCACAGACACCGGATCCGCCCTTTGAATCAGTCAGTGACCTGAACATAACTGAATCAGTCAATGACCTGAACATAATTGAATCAGTCAATGACCTGAACATCACAGACACCGGATCCGCCCTTTGAATCAGTCAGTGACCTGAACATAACTGAATCAGTCAGTGACCTGAACATCACAGACACCGGATCCGCCCTTTCCGTCTGTCGCGATTGTTTGAATGCCACTGCGCACATTTTAGACTTTGACCCTTTCTGTGTATCTGATGGGCCGTCTGTCTCCTGTTGATCTGATGAGCTGTCTGTCTCCTGTTGGTCTGATGAGCTGTCTGTCTCCTGTTGATTGGATGGGCTGTTTGCTGTTGATCTGATGGGCTGTCTGTCTCCTGTTGGTCTGACGGGCTGTCTGTCTCCTGTTGGTCTGACGGGCTGTCTGTCTCCTGTTGATTGGATGGGCTGTTTGCTGTTGATCTGATGGGCTGTCTGTCTCCTGTTGGTCTGATGGGCTGTCTGTCTCCTGTTGATTGGATGGGCTGTTTGCTGTTGATCTGATGGGCTGTCTGTCTCCTGTTGGTCTGATGGGCTGTCTGTCTCCTGTTGATTGGATGGGCTGTTTGCTGTTGATCTGATGGGCTGTCCCTGTCTCCTGTTGATCTGATGGGCTGGCTGTCTGTCTCCTGTTGATCTGATGGGCTGTCTGTTTCCTGTTGATCTGATGGGCTGTCTGTCTCCTGTTGATCTCATGACCTGTCTGTCTCCTGTTGATCTGACGGGCTATCTGTCTCCTGTTGATCGGATGGGCTGTTTGCTGTTGATCTGATGGGCTGTCTGTCTGTCTCCTGTTGATCAGAGGGGCTGTCTGGCTCCTGTTGATCAGAGGGGCTGTCTGTCTCCTATTGATCTGATGGGCTGTCTATCTCCTGTTGATCTGATGGGCTGTCTGCTTCCTGTTGATCTGATGGGCTGTCTGCCTGTCTCCTGTTGATCTGATGGGCTGTCTGTCTGTCTCCTGTTGATCTGATGGGCTGTCTACTTCCTGTTGATCTGATGGACTGTCTGCCTCCTGTTGATCTGATGGGCTGTCTGCCTGCTCTTGATCTGGTGGGCTGTCTGTGCGCTTTCTGTTGATTTGATGGGCTGTCTGTGTGCTTCCTGTTGATATGATTGACTGTCTGTCTGCCTGTTGTGATCTGACGGGCTGTCTGTCTGCCTCCTGTTGTTCTGATGGCTGGCTGTCTGCTTCCAGTTGATCTGATAGTGTCTGCCTGCTGTTCAGCTGATGGCTGTCTGCCTGCTGTTCAGCTGATAGTGTTACTCTGTCAAAAATGACCACACACATGGTGGATGACGTGAAGGCAAAGGCTTCGTGCAGACAGTGGATGGACCTCGATGAGCAGCTGACGTCAACAAGCCGGCTTACGCTGTTTGCTGAAGGGGCAGCCAGCCCACTGAACGGAGTCCCTGGCGGCACGCTGTGCCCAGTTGTGGCTAGACAGCGGTATGAACCAACAGAACTACGGCGGGCAGTGAAAAGTGAAGCGAGAGATACTTGTCCTCTCCCCTCTTGTTCCGTGGTAGACGACAGTCCACTGAACGGAAAGGGACGGTTCCACAGTCTGGGACTACACACTGCTTTTCCTTTTAAGTAAGGGCCGAGTATGGAGAGGGGTGCACTAACCCAAACCAGTGTTTCCAACGCATTTAAATGATTGAAACCATCCCATTACAAATAACAATCCAGCGTAAATACAAAACTCACTTCAAAACGAGATTAAACAGTAAACAACAACGACCCCCCTCTCTCTCTCTCTCTCTCTCTGGCAGTAGTTACCAGACTGTAAAGACCGACCGAAGGAAAAAAATGTCCTTTTGACAAGAATACATGCATTAATGTCAGAGCCATTAGCCAGACGGGATCTTGCTCTACAAGTGCAAAATGAGAGGCCCTTATCCATTTTCCTTTATTGATATATACGGTTTTGAAAGCCATGCTGGCCTTACTTATGACAAAAATCTTCTGAAGTCCATGTAATTAGCATGACGTGATTTGCACAAAACATTACGTCTGAAGCCCGCATTGCAGTCGACTTTCCACAAAAACGTGATTGCTCCGACGGGAATGGACGAAGCACAAAGATTTTGTACTCTCCTCTCTCTCTCTCTCTCTCTCTCTCTCTTTCTCCATCCATCTGTCTGTCTGTCTGTCGGACACGGAAAACGTGGTCGAACGAATCAGAAGACAAAACAAACCGCGTTTCGACCTGTTATGTCTTCTTCAGGCAAGATACAAAACACTCAGTACAACGAAAATGAACGAGCAATCACTTATCTTCATTCACTTCAGCGCAAGATGGGCGTTGAATCAACGCCGTAAAATCTTAGATCAGATGAAAAATAATTGTTGATCTCCTTCAGAAATTAAAAAAAAATCACATCGGGTGGGACATCTCTGAGCAAGGTTTTCATGGAGTCTGCTGTAAAGTGTTTATGTCTGGCATCATGCAAGTCCCACCAAGGGTATTCATGGAGTCTGCTGTAAAGTGTTTATGTCTGACATCATGCAAGTCCCACCAAGGGTATTCATGGAGTCTGCTGTGAAGTGTTTATGTCTGACATCATGCAAATCCCACCATTCCAAAAGAACATAATTATGTTTGATTGTGAGTGGTACATGACATGGAATACACCACGCTACCTTTTCACCTTTTAAAAGATCAGAATGGCCTGTGTGCTGACGGCACAAGGCTGGGTCTTCTCTACGGCCACCCCGGAGCAAACTAGAAACTCGGTCACGTTTGAACGTATTTGGAAGGGTTCGTTATCCGTCTGCGAGGTCGATTGCTTTGGGCAGAGGTCTTTGACATAAAGCTGAGCTTCGGGTTTCAGTTCGGTTTGAGGGATAGGTAGTCTGCTGAACTCTTTCTTTGTGACACTTTTCACCAACAATCTCATCGCCTCGAATGCCCTCATAGCTGGGAACCCAAGCAAAAACTACGTTGTATCCATCTGATTTCAGGGGGGTCTACAACTCGAATAATTTCAGAAGTTGAAGGTGCGTGAGGTTACGGCCAGCAATGGGCTCCAAAGCAGAAATGCGGTCCGACAAAACGAGGAAAACTTTATATTTTGATTTGGAGACCATTTCGAGAGCCAGGACAAAGACTGTCAGCTCAGCATTGTGGATAGAATCGAAGATGTGAATGTGTTTAGAACATCTCTGCGAGGGAGAGGTGCAAAACATAGTAGAGGGAACCCCCTCCTCGGATTTAAAGCCACAGGTAAAAACGCTTCTGAAGTACTGACATGGACATGTCTCATGACAATCACATACCTCTACACAAGACACAAGACTTTGCCCCATACAATGGTGGAGTTTGGAAGTGCACCACGGTGCATCCTTACGACTACTGCTGGGTACAGCTGAGTATTAACCATGAGACTGGATGGGCACGCGATCATTCTCATCCCTTGAGAAT
>JADBJO010000373.1:665718-705718 GCA_016801955.1 Conus betulinus
AAGAGAAAGTGTCCACATGTACTTCTTCATGTTGTGCTTTTCTTTCAAGCTAATGACTTTACAACAAAACCAGAAAAAGCGGTGAATCCTGCCTCCTTCCCCTCCCCGTCCCTTTTCCCCCAACACAAGCTCATGATTAGTGACAAGTAATCATCACCACCCTCAAGGACGTCATTCTTGAGGTTTTTGTTTTTGCTTTGTATTTTCTTTGTGTCTGTTGGAATGCACAGATTGGTCAGGAAGTGTACAATCCATATCAACATCAGTCAGGAAGTGTACAATCCATATCAACAACTGTCAGGAAATGTACAATCCATATCAACAACGGTCAGGAAGTGTACAATCCATATCAACAACTGTCAGGAAGTGTACAATCCATATCAACAACGGTCAGGAAGTGTACAATCCATATCAACAACGGTCAGGAAGTGTACAATCCATGTCAACAATCCCTTCTTTACTGTGTCCACCGTTTTCATGCCTTGGTGCCCCGTCACCTGTTCCTTCTTCTAGAAAATTTTCACTTGTCTTTCTTGTCACAATCTATAGCATGCTAATTTATAGTTACAACGAGGTAATTAGGTAGAAATAGTTTGCCCTTTAGAATGAACACACATTCTTCCTTCTGCAGGGCTGTTTTTCCAGTCTGGCATTTTAATACGTAATTTCTTGCTGCACACTTTTGTACTCGTTTTTATAACCTTTTGGTCGTGAATAAGGTAAAATGCCAGCCGACTTTGAACACCTATTCTTGATTGACTTAAGAGATCAGTAATACAGCCCGCTGTTTGGCAGACAATCCTCATTCCCTGAAAGACTGTCCTAAGGCTTTTTTAGCACGTGCCATGACCAAAAGGACACATCACAGAGCATAAGCACTTACAACCATTCTGAAGGTAAGAAAGACTGCGTTTAAATAACGCACTAGAAGCCATTGTAGGGCGGAAGTGGCGAGTGGGGAAAGACTTTTGTCCCAGCAGTGTCTGCGGCCTAAGCAGAAATGCGTCTACTCGCATAGCATAGCATCAATTTAGTAAAGGGACTCGCACGGCATCAGTTTAGCAAAGGACTCGCACGGCATCAATTTAGCAAAGGACTCGCACAACATCAATTTTGTAAAGGACTCGCACGGCATCAATTTAGCAAAGGACTCGCACAAGCATCAATTTAGTAAAGGACTCGCACGGCATCAGTTTAGCAAAGGGCTCGCACGGCATCAATTTAGCAAAGGACTCGCACAACATCAATTTTGTAAAGGACTCGCACGGCATCAATTTAGCAAAGTACTCGCACAGCATCAATTTAGTAAAGGATTCGCACAGCATCAATTCAGCAAAGGACTCGCACGGCGTCAATTTAGCAAAGGACTCGCACAGCATCAATTTAGCAAAGGACTCGCACAGCATCAATTTACACCAATTTAGCAAAGGACTCGCACAGCATCAATTTAGCAAAGGACTCGCACGGCATCGATTAAGCAAAGGACTCGCACAGCATCAATTTAGCAAAGGACTCGCACGGCATCATTTAGCAAAGGACTCGCACAGCATCAATTTAGCAAAGGACTCGCACAGCATCAATTTAGCAAAGGATTCGCACAGCATCAATTTAGCAAAGGACTCGCACAGCGTCAATTCAGTAATGGAGTTGGGGGGGGGGGGGGGGGGTAGAGCTGTTGTAAAACGTGTGTGTGTGTGTGTGTGTGTGTGTGTGTGTGTGTGAAAGTGACAGGTTTACGCGTCAAGGTGGGCTAGATACAGGCCTATCTGCAGGACTGGAGTGTCACGTGTGCAGAAGAAGATGTCTGCGACGGTCCTGAAGCCCCTTGATGATGGCTCCGTCTGAGTGCTGCTTACTGGGGAGGTGCCTGGAGAAGCTGGGACACACGTGAGGCTGGGGAGTGGAGGTTCAGACACCTTACTCCAGTTGACCGCCCATGATATCAGAATGTAACTGTATTCCAGCCTACTCTGTCCGTGTTGTTCAAAGCTTCCAGGGCCGATGATGTTCATGTTCTGCCCTCACCTCAGAGGTCATCGGACTCGCCAAGTCTGCGCAGGCAGAGAATCTTTCTTTCTTCTTCTTTTTTTTTTTTAATGAAGGAAAGGATAAGTACATATTCAAGAAATAACGAATAATCACTAGCATCGTCAGTTCCAGCCACATTTCAAAATTTAAAAGAAAATCGGATTTAGAATATATATATTCTATGCTTAACGCAAATATATAAAGGGAGAAAACGTACCCGCGAGCGCCCCATTGCGCGCGCGCGTACAAACAAACGAACAAACAAACAAACATATACACACATACACACACATGCACACACACTTGCAATCTCGGTGAGCAAGAACGAGAGAGAGAGAGAGAGAGAGAGAGAGAGAGAGAGAGAGAGAGAGAGAGAGAGAGAGAGAGAGAGAGAGAGAGAGAGAGAGAGAGAGAGAGAGAGAGAGAGAGAGAGAGAGATGGTGAGAGAGGGAGGGGGGAGGAGGAGGAAAAAGAAGAGAAAGAGACAGACAGATTGAGACAGACAGAAACAGAAAAGACAGAGACAAAAACAACGAGAGCGTGTACACGAATCATCTCGTGCGGCGTGCTTCTCTCCAACTAATCCCAACACAAGAAACAGAAAAAAAATAATCCAGCTTCTAATGCTCTCAGCTCTAATCCTCTCTCTCATTCTATCCCTCTAATTCACACACACACACACACACACACACACACACACACACACACACACACACTCTCTCTCTCTCTCTCTCTCTCTCTCTCTCTCTCTCTCTCTCTCTCTCTCTCTCTCTCTCTCTCTCCCTGTTTCTCTGTCTCTGTCACACACACACACACACACACACACACACACACACACACACACACACACACACACACACACACACACACACCTCCTCTGTACCCCTTCCCTGAACCCCTACTCCCTGTCAGCAGTCTTCTTCACAGACTCGCCATTTTGTAAATCACTAGCTTACAGATTTTCGTCCATGAGAGCCGAAATCAAAGGAGAATGTGCCTTTGATCACTGTTGACAGATTACTGATCTCCCTCCTCTCATCCCCGCCAGTGGAACAGACCGACTTCTAGAAACGTAACGGCAACAACAACAACACAGCAGCAACTACAATATTATCCTCCTCCTCCTCCTTATCCTCTTCAGACAATAACAATGAAGATAAAGAATCTCTCTCTCTCTCTCTCTCTCTCTCACACACACACACACACACACACACACACACACAACACACATACCCCCCCCCCCCCCCCCCACAAACAAACACACAAACTCTCTCTCTCTGTCTCTCTCTCTCTCACTCTGTTTTCTGTCTATCTATCGATTGTCTATCTGTCTATCGATAATAAATCCTTAAGTACAGGCTCCAAACTCCCAAGAACAGGGTCCCGTTCATCATTACCCACAACCTGCCGACCCTCCTCTCGTCAGTGGCTGCAACAGCAACCAGCCTTGTAGTCTACATGAAAGCAACAGGATGAGACAAGTTGCAAAGTGACACACGACTGCAGGCGGAAATCTAAACAAATCTTAAATAAATGTTAGCGAACCGCTAAGAGAAACGTGGACAAACGAGTCACAAAACAAACACGACGCGTTTCGACCTCTTAGGTCTTCTTCAGGCAAGACACAAACACCTACCTTGCGCTGAAGAGATCAGAGCTAAGTGACAAACTCGTTCATTTTCTTTGTCCTGTTTGTTTGTGTCTTGAGTCACCTTGTGACTCGTTTTGTCCACGTTTCTCTTGGCGGTTCGTTAACATTTATCCAAGATTTTTTAGGATGAGACAAGCCACGCCAGAGCTCCCCATAGAAGGAGAAAGGAATTCAAAAAGTCTACGAAACATCCTGATGCCTTCCATGCTTCCTCCACAAGAACCCTCCACTGACAACCCGGGAAGCCACAGATGTACCAGAAAACGCTGTGTCGTCTGTAGGAAGCATGTCGTAGAGGCACGTCAGTTCATCAATGATGTTAGCGGCGAGACATTCACCATTTGCCATGAGATGTTAGCACAAGAAACACTCTGTACCTGCTCTACTACACTAAATGCAAGAGGGCTCAGTACGTAGGAGAAAAACGCAACTCGCTCGAACAACGCTTCTACTTTTATATACGTCACACATCCAGAGCAATGCAGGCACTCGCGTCACACATCACTTCAGCATGGACAACCACTCACTTCAAAACATGCGTTGTACAGCCACTGAAAACCAACACACATACATGGTGACACTCACATAGAGATCTCGGACAACATTCTGGATTCGTAACCTACAAATCATCCACACGGCCTGAACGAACAAGACTGATCGTAAATTACACGTGCTTAGTTCCCCGGTACCATGGTGATCGCAGAGAGAGAGAGAGAGAGAGAGAGAGAGAGAGAGAGAGAGAGAGAGAGAGAGAGAGAGAGAGAGAGAGAGAGAGAGAGAGAGAGAGAGAGAGGGTAGTGTTGAGGGTGGAGGAGAGAGGTGGAGGAGAGAGGTGGTCGTGTGTGTGTGTGTGTGTGTGTGTGTGTGTGTGTGTGGATGTATTGGTGGGACTGGTGAGTGACGGTATAATCCCAGCAAGATGATGATTTAGACTTTGCATCACTTGGCGATGGCATCACTGTCATCACGAAACAATTTTTCTCCTAGCCATCGACCCGATGATGTCCCTCCACTTTGACGTAAACTATACAATCTGTCGTCCTTGTGAAAAAACGGCAGCCACTCGGAAGATTGTATATATATTCTTTACATTTCTGATTTTGCCTATTCACTTTCAGCTCTCTCTCTCTCTCTCTCTCTCTCTCTCTCTCTCTCTCTCTCTCTCAATGTGCATATATATATATATATATGTGTGTGTGTGTGTGTGTGTGTGTGTGTGTGTGTGTGTGTGTGTGTGTGTGTGTGTGAAACAGCTGTGACATCCGGAGAAAGGAAAGGGGATTTACTGCATTGAGTGAGGTGACTGGGAGTGCTCAGCAGATCTTCCAGAATAAAAAAAAAATGAAAAGAAAACAAAAGAAAAGAAACAGAAACCCGGACAAGAAACCATCAGCAAGAGGGCTTGTGATCCGATGCAGTGCCTCACTCTTCTTCATCATAACAATCGATTCTAATTAAACTCACAGTGCCACATCAAAACAATCGATTCTAATTAAACTCACAGTGGCACATCAAAACAATCAATTCTGATTAAACTCACGGTGCCCAAAACAATCAATTCTAATTAAACTTACGGTGCCACATCAAAACAATAGAAGAAATACATATATACATGACTAGGCCAGTCTTACTAGCAGCACGATGAAATCTGCCATCCAAAACAAGGTCCTCATCACAAAGGTTGGAGCGAGGGAGTTTGTGGACACACCTGCCTGTGATCCCATACAACAGCTCTGGACGTCTGGGAACAGAGAAGACCAGGGCCATCAACGCCACGACAGAAGCAACAGAAGAGCTCCATTAGGTCTGTGGAGGAAGAACAAAGTGACCTTCACAGGGCGCAAGTTCCCCAACCTGCCAGAGTTCCATAATGAGTTATGGACAGCCTCGTTCTCACTCAACGCCTTCCTTGCGTTGAATTCTGAAGCGATCAAAGCTAAGTGAATTTTCGTTGTCTTATTTGTTTGTATCTTGCCTGAAGAAGACCTAAGAGGTCGAAACACGTCGTGTTTTGTCTTACGACTTGTTTGTCCACGTTTCTCTGGGCGGTTCGCTAATATTTATTTAAGATTTGTTTAGATTTCCGCCTGCGGTCGTCGCATTTTGCAACTTAATCTAAAGTTCTCAACCTAAATCTTGCGTAATTTATTCTGTGCCATTTATCTGTTATGACATTGAGAAACACTTCAGAATGAAAACATCTTTAAATGAGAAAAACGAGCGATATTTTTCTGTACTTTCCATATCTGAGTGCCAATTGTGTTTAAAAGAACAAATATGCCTGTCTTTAAATTCCGCAATGAACTGTTGCTCATTTCCTTCTTCCTGGGTCATCCACACTATTCCAAAACCCTGTTCTGAAAGGACTCTCTTTACTTTGTGAACTCAGTTTTTTTTCTTTACCTTTTCCATTTCTAAAAGCGTCATATCATAGGCTTGCCTGCTCAAATGGGACTGGGGTAGCTTCAAAATCTTCAACCAGTACTTAATACATTTCACAAATGTACTTATATACAAAGGTTATCTGCCCATCTCTCCACACAAAAGGTGTTGGATGAATGAATAGGTACTTGAAGGAAACGCTTCAGAGCATACGTATGTACTTACTTTCCATCTGCGAATTTTCATGTAAGCCCCAAATGTCAGCTGCATATGTAAGAAGAGGTTTTATCTGTGCATCAAACATTTTCCAAAATATTCCACAGTCTGTACAGTTCAGTTTTCTCAGGGATTTCAGAATTTCAATAGCACCTTTTTTTCCCTTTTCTTAGAGATTCTTCCCATGCGTAATGGATAGTTAATTTTGTTGAAAATATCATTTCAAGATATTTATATGAATTAACTACTTGAACATCTGCATTTCCATAAGACCATTTTTCATGCACCAATAGCTGGCCACCAATTCTAAAGACCACTTTATTCGTCTTATCCACGTTAACTGATAAACCTAAGCAATCTGCTTCTTCTTTCAATACATTTAGTTGTTTTGCAAACATACAACTGTTCCAGACAGAAGAACAACATCGTCAGCCTACAGTAATAAAACTAATTCAACTGCTCCATGTATTATCTGGATAACATGTCCTCCTTTGCGGGAGAATTCCACAGCCAGTTCGTTTATTAAAAAAAAACATAACTGTGGACTCAACAAGCACCTTTTTAATTAATTTTTTTTACTCCATTTGGACAATCAAAATAATCCGAATACTCACTCTCACACACGCACACAAGCATGCACTGAATTGTAGATCCCTCTAGTAGCCATGTACAATTTACTATTAACACCACTTTTACGGAGTATATTCCACAGATCATTCCGATTTACTGAGTCAAAGGCCTTCTTGAAATCTACATATGCAATGCAGAGCTTCGACTTACAGGGTAGATGTTTTTAATCAAAGAATATAGTGTAGATATATGGTCTATGGTAAGACTGAGAGAGAGAGAGAGAGAGAGAGAGAGAGAGAGAGAGAGAGAGAGAGAGAGAGAGAGAGAGAGAGAGAGAGAGAGAGAACACATAGACTAGACATGCAGAGAGAGACAGACCTTGCACAGTCAAAATCAGACTGATTGAATCACTGACCCTCTTACTGGTTCTCCACCCTCTCATTTAAAAGAGTGTCGTTTTTTTTTTTTTTTCATATTGGCCTCCCAACAGGTGTTTATGGCCTTCCGACGAACGTCCACCATAAACCTTTCTTTTCACTGCTGCACACACACACACACACACACACACACACACACACACAAATAAGTAAAATTCAATTTTGAATTAAAAAGATCACACATTTAGACATTTTGGTTGAGAATCGACAAAGCCTACAACGAAAGTCCTAATGCACAGAAGGGACTCATTAGGATTAAATTGGCAACAAAAAATGCATGCAGCGTACTGCATGCGTTTGTAATGGAAAGGACGATGCAGGTGTTACAAAACAGTACACCGTGCCCAAACAAGCGTGTCGCACGTGCTTACCGTGTTTCCCTTCTGACCCCTTTTTAAATGAAGTAAGATTCGATGCCGTTTCGATCATGAACTCATTTCACGATGTCCAGTGACAGCGTGACAGCAGAAAGTCTGCACAGAAGACATCCCCACCCCCATCCATCAGTGAAGTGTTCTGATTTTGAAGTCTTTCACTCACTGTGGTTCGGGTCGTATCCTGGTCATGACTCCTGGATGCCCTGCTGTCAGAGGAGTGTGGCACACCAGACCTACGTGCCACACAATATCAGTCAGACAGATCACGCGGCTGGTAGATACGTTACAATGCCTCGCTTCACCATCACACGGCAGACAAGAACTGGGAAGACCCGCTTCAAATGTTAACATCATGCACACTTCCTTGGAGATCCATTGATTCCATGCCAACGTAACGCCGTAGTACTGAAGACATTGATCCCATGCCAACATAATGCCGCAGTACTGAAGACATTGATTCCATGCCAACATAACGCCGCAATACTGAAGGCATTGATCCCATGCCAACATAACGGCGCAATATTGAAGACATTGATTCCACGCCAACATAACGCCGCAGTACTGAAGACATTGATCCCATGCCAACATAACGGCGCAGTATTGAAGACATTGATCCCATGCCAACATAACGGCGCAATATTGAAGACATTGATCCCATGCCAACATAACGGCGCAATATTGAAGACATTGATTCCATGCCAACATAATGCCGCAGTATTGAAGACACTGATTCCATGCCAACATAATGCCGCAGTACTGAAGACGTTGATTCCATGCCAACATAATGCCGCAGTACTGAAGACATTGATCCCATGCCAACATAACGGCGCAATACTGAAGACATTGATTCCATGTCAACGTAACGCCGCAATACTGAAGACATTGATTCCATGCCAACATAACGGCGCAGTACTGAAGACATTGATTCCATGCCAACATAACGGCGCAATACTGAAGACATTGATTCCATGCCAACGTAACGCCGCAGTACTGAAGACATTGATCCCATGCCAACATAACGGCACAATTGAAGACATTGATTCCATGCCAACGTAACGCCGCAGTACTGAAGACATTGATCCCATGCCCAACATAACGGCGCAATATTGAAGACATTGATCCCATGCCAACATAACGGCGCAATATTGAAGACACTGATTCCATGCCAACGTAACGCCGCAGTACTGAAGACATTGATCCCATGCCAACATAACGGTGCAATATTGAAGACATTGATTCCATGCCAACGTAACGCCGCAGTACTGAAGACATTGATCCCATGCCAACATAACGGCGCAATATTGAAGACATTGATCCCATGCCAACATAATGCCGCAGTACTGAAGACATTGATCCCATGCCAACATAATGCCGCAGTACCGAAGACATTGATTCCATGCCAACATAACGGCGCGCAATATTGAAGACATTGATTCCATGCCAACGTAACGCCGTAGTACTGAAGACATTGATTCCATGCCAACGTAACGCCCGCAGTACTGAAGACATTGATTCCATGCCAACGTAACGCCGCAGTACTGAAGACATTGATTCCATGCCAACGTAACGCCGCAGTGCTGAAGACATTGATTCCATGCCAACATAACGCCGCAGTACTGAAGACATTGATTCCATGCCAACGTAACGCCGCAGTGCTGAAGACATTGATTCCATGCCAACATAACGCCGCAGTACTGAAGACATTGATTCCATGCCAACATAACGCCGCAGTACTGAAGACAGTGGAAGACAGTGCAGGTTCTGAGGAAACAGGGACCAGGTCTTGAAGAAGGCCGATGTCACTGATAGTGGCTGTTACCACGCGAGCGGTAGGTGGTGCAGTGGAGCGCGTGGAGTCATGCCGTGGGTATTCTGGTGTGTTACATGCCGTGGGTATTCTGGTGTGTTACATGCCGTGGGTATTCTGGTGTGTCACATGCCGTGGGTACTGTAGTGTGTCACACGCCGTGGGTATTGCAGTGTGTCACATGCCATGGGTATTGCAGTGTGTCACATGCCGTGGGTATTGCAGTGTGTCACATGCCGTGGGTATTGCAGTGTATCACATGCCGTGGGTATTGTAGTGTATCACATGCCGTGGGTATTGTAGTGTGTCACATGCCGTGGGTATTGTAGTGTGTCACATCGTTTACAACCAATACCTTTGAAATACGGAGGACTCAGAATAGTGTGCACCTCTTTGCTATGGGTGTTTCACCTGGAATAATCTGGAGTGACAAAAGCCTAAGGGCACTGTCACATGGAAGGCGAGAAAGGGCACTGTCACATGGAAGGCGAGAAAGGGCACTGTCACATGGAAGGCGAGAAAGAGAACGGGATGTGGAAGTGCAGAGTGCCGCACTGTGGCCTGCCTTTCTTGCCTGGCTGACCTTCCACATTACTCACTGCTCTACACCGTGTCAGCCTATCTTGGATGCGTGCGTGTGTGCGTGCGTGGTCACCTATACAGTAAGTTCACCGCCTAGTCAAAATCCGGAAGGTGTATAGGATCGTTTTCATTTATTTGTTTTTCGTGACCCCACCGTTTTTGTGAAACCTGTTTTACTTTCACTTAGATCCCAGATACTTTCACTGAAGGATTTTTTTTTTTGTGTACATTATGATTTTTATCCTCTGAATAGTTATTTAGTATATAATATAAGATCAACAGTTCACAAGCAGATTACAGAAAATCTTGATTTTCAAGATGTCGAAAAGACATTAAAAACGTTGTATGATATTCTAGTTATGCTGACATGGACTGTAGTATACAATTATTTTGCATTCTTTCCATGAATTAGAACGACCTTAAAAATTCTTCCAGCGATTCCAAAATCTCAGTTCGGTGCTTGTACCTATATGATGTGCATGCGTGCGATTTTTTTTAGAAGTTATGATCCGTTACATGTTTTGCCTCATACCCTGAAAAATATGCCAGATCATATCATATGCTGAACTTCCAGGCTGTCGTTTGCACGATGTTGACGTATAACCGGTCAGCCAAACAGAAGAGAGTTCCCAATTTTAATTAATAGCTAAAATGTTTTACATAAATACTTTTTGTAGGGTTTCGCATGAATACCCACATTTCAATACAGACAGAGTAGCCGTACCAGGTACACACGGACTAACAAGTAGTTTCCTTTAAACAGTTGACCTCAAAAAGTGCCACACAAAATGTCTTTGCGAACAAATGTCACTTGTCCTCACAGACCTCCACGTACTGTTCATTCCTGGTGGTGGCCTTAGCAATCCACATGACTTTCAACAATTCCGCCACCGTATGTCGAAGAGCAAAATACAAACTGTGACTGTGCCCCTCTCAATAAACATGGTCTATCTGGGAGAAAAGTTCTTGGAAATTTGCTAAGCCAATATTAGTTTGTTGTGGCCTTTACGTAATCACTACGCCTCCAAACAAAAGAAAATTGAGGCATGTGCCCAGCAAATGTCACTACATAAGACGCCTTCGATCAGTCTGTCCTCGGAGCCCTGGCAATAAGCCAGTCACCTTGGAATATTTGTTCACCACATTCAATGCATGCAATCTGCACAGTTTGTGTGGCAGTAACAGGGTGGGCCATGACACAAGAAGCCAAGCAAGAGTACAAAATCCTCTTTTCAAAACCTTGCATAAAGAATCTTTGTTTTCGTCAACATACTCGTTTTATATACCAACACATCAGACGGCCAAGAACTTGCGCAGAGCTACTGACACAAAGACTGTAACAAATATTAAGCAACATCGTGTTAAGATCAGGCCATTTGGTGCAGTTTCTTACTAGCTGAGATGGAGGCACCTATGAAAGTACTATGAAATACGACAAAATGATATATACAGTAAAGTCTCTTGTATGTTGCGTCAAATCATACACCATACTGATGATGTACATTTTGAAAACCCAGGGGAGCTTTTATGAAGAAACTGACACCATCTGTAGACATTGAACTTTTTACCTTAGAAGGTGCACACGTCATCACTGCGTAACTGGCCGAAAGGGGGAGCAGTGGTAATCAAGATCAGAAGAGTCCAGACTGCTGATTTTATGGCAAGACACAGTCGGGGGGGGGGGGGGGGGGGGGGGGGGGGGGGGGGCGGAGACGAGCATGCAGTGAAAAACTGAAGTAAACTGAAAGATGGGGGAAGAGTGGGAAGGGGGATGAGAGGAGGCTTGGAGGGAGAGGATATAAAAATGAATTGTGTGATGATAACGCCGTAAGTTGCTAGCATTAGATGAATAAACAAATAAATAGATAACCAGCCAACACATTCTTTGACTTGAAACTCTTTTTCTGTCTCATCTTTTGTGGTGTCGTGAAACTTTTTTTTTCTTCTGTCTCCCATCTTCTGTGCCACCTCAGTGGCACTGTACCCACACGCCGCTCATTCCGACCCGTAGTCCACAGCCCGGCCGGTCCGGCACCGGCAGTCCACTGAGAGCAGTCCATGTCAAGTCGTCATGAGGCTGCCAGTCTCTTCAGTGGTGTTCAGCGCTGTCTCTTCTGATCCAGCATACTCAGGACACCATCTCCTAAGCCCTCTGCTGATGACAATAATTGCTAATGTTGTGAGTGACCTTCCCTCCGGAGGGCGCCACCACGCCCGTCCAACAACACCCCCCGTGAATTTGCCAATACCGGTGACTCTGACAGAATCAAGTTAAGGTCATGGCACGTGGAAAGGCAATCAAAGCTTAGGTCACCATGAAAGGGCAATCAAAGCTGAGGTCACCGTGAAAGGCAATCAAAGCTGAGGTCACCATGAAAGGCAATCAAAGCTGAGGTCACCATGAAAGGCAATCAAAACTGAGGTCACCATGAAAGGCAATCAAAACTGAGGTCACCATGAAAGGCAATCAAAGCTGAAGTCACCATGAAAGGCAATCAAAACTGAGGTCACCATGAAAGGCAATCAAAACTGAGGTCAGCATGAAAGCTGAGCACGAAGGGCTACAGAATTTGTGACAATTTTGAATGCTGATCAGTGACGATATTGATGGTGAAGATGATGCTACGGATTTTCCTTTGGTCTGAGATTGCATGGCAAGGTTGTACTCTACGTTTACTTCCATAATATATCCTGGCATCAGTCGGGCCTGAGAGAAACAGACACCTGCGGTTTGGTCAAGAAATTTGAGCAACACTCTCAGAAACGCATCCATGAAGTGGATGAAACTCGACGGTGTCATCCCAGTTTTTTCCCAACTGAACCCATAGCAAATGAACTCTGGGTAGAAGCCGGTCGTGAAAGATAAATCCCACAAAGATAAACAGCTCTGCTGGGAATGGAACCCACGACTTCACAGCCTGAAGTTCCCAACCCCGACATAACCACTTTGCCACGGTGGCTGGTGACGTGAAAACTTGCTAGGTCATTTGCTACTGCTAGTACTGATAGCCACGCACGCTTTCTGTTCTTGTGGTCAGTTGCTTGATGGAGATGTGTTTACCTGTCTCTTTCCCTCCCCACCCATCCTGCAACTTCTGTCCTGATGTTGCTCGTATTTGTCATACATGAGTTTAACATTCAAGTTGCCTCCCTTGTTAGAATTGTAACTAAGCTTGAGCTCATGACCGCGTTTCTAAATGCTTATGTTTATTTCTCGTCTTCGGTCTCTCTCTTTATCAGCGTGTCTCTCTCCCAATCCTTCTGTCGTTATATCTGTCTATCTGTCTGTCTCTCAAATCTCTCCCTCCCCTCTCTCTCTCTCTCTCTCTCTCTCTCTCTCTCTCTCTCTCTCTCACACACACACATACAAACACACATGTAGAGAGAGAGAGACAGACAGACAGACAGACAGACAGACAGCGAAAGAGACGCAACATTTTACAACGCGTGGGAGGGCTAACAGACGGTGAAGAAGTAAAGAAGAGAAGAAGGCGAGGTGAAAGGAGCGGAGGGGGGGGAGGGGAGGAGGGAGTAGTAGATAAGCGGCAAACAAAGAGGAGAGACCAGGTGACTGATGGTAAGCCAATGTCTGCATTATCAAGGGGTCGGTCCGTCTCCGTAGAGAGCGATTAGCTTGGGGGTGTATTGATTCGCTTTGTGTGTGTGTTTCCACTCTTCTATACGGCCATTCGGTCGTTTTACTTTCTTTACCCCCCCCCCTCTCTCTCTCGTTCCCTCTCTCTCTCTCTTATGAAAACAAATTCTAGTTCATCAAAATCTCTCACATGAGATTAGATTCTCTTCTTGTGAACAGGATGCTGGCCCTGTCATAGTCCAACATGGTTCATCTCCGTCTGTCCGTCTGTCTCTCTCTGTCTCTGATCTGTCAATCTCTCTCTCTCTCTTCCCCCCCCCCCTCTCTCTCTCTCTTTCTCTGTCTGTCTGTTCATGTCAGTCTGTCTGTCAGTCCGTCTGTCAGTCTCTCTCTCTCTCTGAAACTATCTCCTCTTCCGTTTCTCTTTCTGTTCCTCTGATATAAAGCATATAGTGTTTTTACTTCATTAAAAAAAAAAAAATCTGTACTTTGCATATATGCACTTTACTTAGACTGGCTTACTTATATGCACTTGCCATCGATAACTGAAAATAAGATAAAGTCCCCTCTCACCGGCAACAATATGCAGGAGAAATCCCATTAGGAGTTGGCAAATATCAAATACAACACAAGAAAAAACAAATAACACGCCGATGAAACGAACATCAAATACAACACGAGAAAAACAAATAACGCCGATGAAACTGATATTTAATACAGAAAAGAAATAAAGGACTGCTTCATTTTCTCCTTCTTCATTCATAAACACACACACGCGCGCACACAAACAAACACATACACAAACGCGTGCGCGCACACAACACATATATACTCACACTCCCCATTCCTCTCCCTCTTTTTTTTCATCTTTTTGTTCCTTTTTTTTTGCCCTCCTTCTCCACTCCACCCGCTCTATCTCTCTTCCCTTTGTCTGTCTCTGTCTGTCTGCCCCCCGCCCCCTCTCTCTCCCTCTTTCTCTGTCTCAGTTTTCTGACAGCAAGCGGCAAACCCGTCTGGACAGCACCGGAAGTATCTGCAGAGACAGTGGACGAGGAGCGCTCTGCTCCTGCCCACTTTGAGGGGAGGGGGGGGGGGGGGGGGGGGGGGGGAGTAGGTTGTCATGCTGACCGACTTCAACTGAAGTCCGAGTGAGTGAAGATGCCAGGATGTAAAGCGAATGTGAATCTTCAGGATGAAATAAACTGGTTTAAAACAGGAAAATGACCGGTTAACAGACAGATGTAAGATATGGTTTAAAACAGGAAAATGACCGGTTAACAGATGAAAACACTTAATTTGCTGCCATGGTGGAAGCCTTGGACAGGAAAGTGAACGATTTAGAAGGCCGGTCCAAAAGAAATAACATTGTAATATATGGTATTCCTCGTAGAGACAACCAGAAATGGTTACTGACAAAATGGAACTTGCTTCTGACGTTCTTTTCAATTGGATGCATCATGTAAACCAAATTCACCAATGGTTGTACGGTGCACATTCTTGAAAGATAAAGACAACATTTTGCGAGCAAAACAGAAACCGATGAGTATTGAAATCTTTGTGGTTGAAGATTTTTCTTCTCTGAGAGAGACGAGAAAGAAGCTTGTCCCTCATTTATGTTTGCTCGGTCACAAGGCATGAACGTGTCTATGGTGTATGACCATTATGTGATTAACAGTAAAAAGTTCGTGCTCGATGTCGGTGACAATCTGGGTGAATGGGACAGGATTTCGGCCGGCCCTGTCATTGGAAAATGCCCCCCCCCCCCCCCCCCCCCCCCCCCCCCCCCCCCCCCCCCCCCCAGTCAAAGTTAGGAGGCAAAATTTAAGCTGCCACTGCACGATGTACAGAATCAGAATTCACGTGCTGCCATTTGAACTGGGCAGTGAACGAAGCAGATTGGAAGCAGATTGGCCTTAACGATGAAAAATCACTTCCAGGTTGCCTCTGACATTGGTGTGGACGGAGATGTGTTGAATTGTAATGTCCCACGATCTGCGAATGTAACTATGGAAAAGGTGGATTTTGTGACATGTACATAGTTATGTTATGTTATCAACTGTGAACATTAATGTGTGTACATAATGATATTCTGTTATCTATTGTGAACACTGGTGTGTATAAAACTCAGTCGATTGTTTTTGAGAGAAAGTGTTTGACAGGGCTAGGAGACTGTAGAGGTGATCGCATAAATGCTGATGAAGTAAACAGTGTTGAATCTGTCAATACAGATGAAACTAACAGTGGCCATGACTTTGCACTTTTGAATGGGATTGTTAACGTCGACGACTGTGTGAACGACGTCGATGACTCTGTAAATGATGATAGCAGCTGTACGACAGAATATGAAACTTCCGGGTATGGCGGTGACAGTATGACGGGACATGGGAACGACACGAGAACGGTAAGTAGTTGCATGAATTACACTCGAACGCCTTTGGTGACCACAGTTAATAAACATAAAGTCTGAGATGTTTGTAACAAAAACTAGATAACTCATATTGGTCAAAATGCACCGACAAATTTGTAAATAGCGCGTGATTTCTTCACTGGAATATTTGTAGATTATTTCGTATTCTACACCACAGAAATTTTAAGCAATGAACTTGTTCCTTCGGTTTTGTCTCTTTTGTAGAAAATTTTGCTGAATGGATTGAATCATGTGTTTTTCCGGGACATAAAAGTATTGGTAAAACTAGTGGTAAGCCTTACAAAACAGGGTCGGTGTTATGGAGGGTTGGTTTGTATGGTACGGAAGTCTTCTTCCGTATGAATACTACGTGGACTATGAATGTCACTATTCAACGCTATTCATGCTTGAAACAGACTCCTTTTGTTTAAGTAAGAATGTCTTAATTGTGTATGTGCGTATGTCCTACCGGACGGAAAATGCACCTTTCTACTCCATGTGTGATTCTGATGATGGTACTGAACTGCCGGAAGATTGTGTGGTCAGTAACTTGTTGTCCTTTGATGATATTGGATTACTGTTTTGTGGTGATATAAATGCAAGAAAGGGATTGCATGCAAACGTGAATTATACTTTGATTATGTCATGGAGGTTACCAGTAAACATTAAGACGTTCTCTAGACAAGGTATTAAATTTGTGTGGAAAGAATTGACTTAGCATGTGCACTGTATGTGGAAAATTATGACGATGACTCCACTGAGACCAATTAAGCAATAAACAGTGACGAAAATACGTGAGATACCAATATCCAGAGGAGAAGTATTACCAGCTATTTAAAAAAAATGAAAATTTGTAAAAGTGCCAAACCAGATGGCATCACAAAGGAGGTTTTATTTTAAGAATTCTGGTGAGACTGTCGTAGGCTTTTAGTGCAAATTGTTTAACTTTCGGTTTTATACTTGGATTTGTCCTGGAGATTGGAAAGAATCCATAATATTGCCTTTGGTTAAAGCGGGGGGAGGGGGGGGGGGGAGGGAGGGGTACATTATGTAAACAGTCATAGGGGTATCTCTTTGTGCAGTATATGCAGTAAACTCTGTAGTTCCGTTATTAATAACCGGTTACATGAATGGATATCTCGGAATAATATATATCAAGAGAATATCAAACAGTATTCAAAAAAAGATTTTTCTACGCGTGATCATATTTGGTTTATTAGCCGCAGTTGAAAAAAAAAATTGTAAATGATCGGAAATTGTATATTGTTTTTGTCGATTTCGAAAAAGCCTGCGATTCAGTTTTATGGAAATTGTTATGGTATATTCTGTTCAAGAACTGAATTATAAGTAAATCATATCGTTGTGTAAAAATCATGTTTTGTGAGATAAAAGCAAGTATCAGATCAGGAGCAAAATTATCAGATTTTGTCATGCGCACCAGATATATGTTTTGAGAGATAAAAGTATGATTTAGAAAGAGAGAGGGTTAGTTACTGCCAAGGACAGACAAACATAGCACAGGCGAAAAACAAATAACGTTTAGGACAGTGAAAACTAAGAAAGGTAGCTCCGTTTCCGCCCGGCGGCCATTTCGACCATGACTAGATAAGCGTCTCTTTTTTTTTTCTTTCTTCATCTTCACTGTCCTAGACGTTATTTGTTTTCACCTGAAGAAGACCTAAGAGGTCGAAATGCATTGCGTCTTGTCCTGTGCTATGTTTGTCTGTGTCCTTGAGCGGTAACTAACCCCTCTCTTTCTAAATTTGGATCATTTTTCCGCCTTAAGTCACTCCGTTTTCAAACTTAGAAAAGTATGTTTTGTGAGATAAAGACAGAAGTATGTTTGTGAGATAAAAGTATGCTTTGTGAGATAAAGACAGAAATCTGTTTTGTGAGAGAAAAGACAGAAGTATGTTTTTTGTGAGATAAAAGACAGAAGTGTGTTTTGTGAGATAAAGACAGAAGTATGTTTTGTGAGAAAAATACAGAAATATGTTTTGTGAGATAAAAACAGAAGTATGTTTTGTGAGATAAAAGTATGTTTTGTGAGAGATAAGACAGAAAAATATGTTGTGAGATAAAGACAGAAGTATGTTTTGTGAGATAAAAGCAAGAATCAGATCAGGAGCAAATTATCAGATGTTATCGTGTGTATATTTTTGAAAGAGATTAACATTTTTCATCTGATCTCAGATTTTATGGAGGAAAGATTTTTAGCGAAGTTTCTGGTGTGGTTTTAGAAGGCGTGTTTTAATTGGTTGTGTGAATGTTTTTCTTTTTATTTGTTTTTGAATTTTTAATAATGATTTGTGAGTTTTTTACGCGGTAACAGCCCTGATATGGCCCTTTGCGGTCGGCTGGGCTATAAGCAGCATTACGTTACCTTGCTGGAGGAGTTAAGCAAGGGTATGCTTGTAGTCCTACGTTGTTTTCCTTGTGTATGATTGAACTGGCTCTTGTAATCATTCAAAGTAGACGGTATGGTACAGCTTTTGACCCTTTGGAGCTATTTGTCTTGCTTTTGCTGACGACGTTATTTTATTATGCACAACTGTTGTTAGTCTTCAAAGAAAACTAACTGCTTGTATTCTGCTGCAAACATATCAGAATTAAAAGCAAATATAAAGAAGACCAATATCACGGGGTTTCGTAAAGGTGTGCATTTGGCATGAAGAGAGATGGGTCGGTTGGGGTCAGTACATTGAGGTAGTCAACGCGTATAACAATCTTGGATTTCATTTTAGAACCAGATAGGTTTTACTTTGGGTGTGCCAAGACATTGCAAATAGACCAAAGATAATAGTGACAGTTATATTTCACAATATATATAAAGCTTGGATAAAAAATGAACTCTGTGGGCGGTGTTGACAACTTATTGTTTATCACTATATATATATATATATATATATATATATATATATATATATATATATAGAGAGAGAGAGAGAGAGAGAGAGAGAGAGAGAGAGAGAGAGAGTGAATTGTAACGCATTTTCAATTTTCTCAAAGTTATTTGACTATCAGGTGGAACCAATCTTACGATTGGAGCTGAAATCTGGGCTCTTGAGTAAGATGCTCAAATAGAAAAGTGTGCATTTGTACGCTGTGAAAAGATTTTTAAGTATAGATAATCGAATACCACATTATTTATTTCGTGGTGAACTTGGACGTTATTCACAATTTATGTTAATTCGTTTATGAAATGTATTAAGAACTGGCTGGAAATAACTAGAATGGAAGATACCAGAATACCTTTTAAAGCATTTAAGATATTGCAAAATCTGGATTGTAATGGCAAGTAGACGTGCGACTAATGTTTGCCAGTGCTTAAATCCATACGACTTGGTTTATGCTTGAGACAACCAAGGAGTTGAAAATATCTCGATGGACGGAGTAAGACGGGAAGAGAAGAGGGTAAGAATGGGGTTCCCCACCCTTGATTTCTGTTCTGTTCTCTCTCAGTCTCTCTCTGTTTCTGTCTGTGTGCCTGTGTGTCTTTCTGTGTGTCTGTCTCTCTCTCTGCCTCTCTCTCATCTTCATCTTAACTGTGTCCACTTTCATGTGGGTATAGGTTCATATGCAGCCTATCACAAAGGCCATGGTGAATCTGTCTCAACAACAAAAAAATAATGAATGAAAATAAATAAACAATTACTCACAAAGTTAAAAAATAAATGAAGACATAAATGAGAATAATAAAAAAAAAAAAAAAAAAAAGAGATTTAGACCGGTAGTATTGTATGTACCAACTGAGCTATTGTATGTATTGTGTGTAGTATAGTATGTACATCCTCCTCGTCAATGCAGACTTCTCTGTGAAATCGAACATGCTCACCCTGAGGAGACAGCACAGCCATAAAACAGTGCCACACACACACACGCACGCACGCACGCACGCACGCACGCACGCACACACACACACACACACACACACAGAGGATTCTCTCACTTCGTTGACGACGGCGTTATCGGCCATGAAATGTGTCCTTCGGTTGAACGTTCAAGGAATGAGGATCGAGCAGCTCTTAGTTCAACCCCCTCCAGGGGCGTGTAACTGCGCCTTGTTCGTCCCCTGCCAGACTCTTATCAACCCACAGAGGGCTGGATCTGTCGTCTGATCCAGCAAGAACCTACACACACACAACCCACCCAACACCACCGCCACCACACACACAACCCACCCGACACCACCGCCACCACACACACAACCCACCCGACACCACCGCCACCACACACGCAAAAATGTATGGAAGCACTGCAATGGCAAAAGGTACAGTTAACATTAAACATGGGAAAACGGCAACTTACGATTGTTCTTGCACCGACAAAAGTTACTGCTGTTGGTAACTGCTTCAAATTTTGTGTGAAAAGAGCTTAAGATAAAGGAAACAGTTATTTTCACGAGAAAACAGCTAATTATGAAAATGATCTATCCCGGTAGGTACATAAACGGATCTTATGTAAAACCATCTCAAATACGACAAATACCAGTCATCCTTAATCAAACACTTCTTAGACTTACATCCCATCATTCTTCTCACGCTTCCATCGAATCCCGGGACGGGGGGGGGGGGGGGGGGTCGGAATAGCTGGTTTTTTTTTTTTTTTTTTTTTTTTTTTTGAGGGGGGGGGGGGGGGGGGGGGGGGCAGAATAGCTCAGTTGGTAGAGCGCCGGACTCGAAATCTCGGTGATCCTGGGGTTGCGGGTTCGAATCTCCGCCGGGCCATTTTGATATAGAATGATTTTTCCCTCGGAGATAACATTGGTTGTGACTCCATTTCCCAAACAGTCCTTCGAATGGGACTATAAACCGAGGTTCCGTGTGTGAACGCATGCATAACATCTTGCACACACGTAAAATCCCATCACCAACTTTCGGAAGAGAAGGCCAGTTTGGCCGTTGGTATGGATGACACGTTACACACAGCATGCGCCCTGCGTAAGAAATGGAAAGAACGAAGGGAAGTAAGGAAAATGAGTGATCGATATTGAATGAAATAGACTGGATGACACGGGAAACGACTGAATGAAGCGCCAGCTGGCAGCTCCTCAGTGGGCACTACCTAGGTAGGCAGCCCGTTGTGTAAACGAATGTGGATTGTAAAGCGCTTAGAGCCTGGTCTCTAGCTGAGAATAGGCGCTATATAAGTATTATTTATTATAATATAATTATCAGTTTTCCATCCACAATTTGACTGGCCATGTTACCAAACTATAGTTCAGGCTTCACAAGCGTTCTCTACAATTAGTTTTGTTGAAATCTTCAACATTATAATACCCAGAGAGTTGAATCTTGAACATTCTACCATTAAATATGAATGAATCTGAAATACAGCAAAGCGACACAGTTAGAATTCTCCTGAGTTACCTTCCCACTTCAGTTGCAGAGAAACAAAGATTTAATGAGAATCTCAATGTTTTTTAAAATAGGCCTTTCTTCCTTGACCAGATCCTCCTTCTTCCTTTTCAATTGGTTCTGGTATTGTATTTCATTCTCTCTTGGTGTCCATGCCAGTTCTACATATTGTCAAAACAACTTATCTTCTGAAATCAAATAAATAATTTCCTGGTTATCTGTATTGTGTTCTTTAGCCTCTACCTCTCTGTCTGGTCTGTTTGGTCTGGTCTGGTCTGTCTGTCTGTCTGTCTCTGAATGCATTTATTTGTACATAGGTTACATAAGCAACGGTTTTCTCATCTACTGATTCCGTTTTTTTTTCAGTTTACGGTTTCTTTTATTCTGCAGTTCGTAAGATATCTCATTACTGTTTTTTGTGTTTTCTTTACAAATTGAAGGACGGATGTAAAAAAAAGCCAATTGCTACTCATTCCGTTTTCGCTCGTTAAAAACAGATTCTCTCTCTCTCTCTCTCTCTCTCTCTCACACACACACACACACACACACACACACACACACACACACACACACACACACACACACGCACAAGAATAATGGATCAAACTAGCTCCAAATCTCGACGAGAAGGGGAGAAAAGAAAGGAGCTGGGGAGAACGAATGGTCAAACGGGAAAAATAGAAGATGGAGAAAAAAGATGAGGGGGGCTGGAGGGAATGGAAGTGTGGTATGAAAGACATGAACAGGAAAGGAGAGGGTGTATGGGGTGGGTAGGAGGGGGGGGGGGGGGGGGGGGGGTGACGACAAAACAGATGGATGGACACGGTGATTTATGGTAAGTTGCAGGCCCTTCCCCCTCCCCCCTTCCCCCTTTGTTCTGTTTAAGCAGTAACTTGGTGGGCAGTCCCCTCAGTAGCTCCCTTCTTCTCCGTGGAGACGAAGGGATTTGTGGCTGTATCGATTCAGGTGATCAATCTGTTCTTCTTCCTTCCTCTTCTGTCAGCCTATGGTGTTTTTCTTCTGACTTGCTTTGTTGTGTTGGTTTCCAGCACACACACACACACACACACACACACACACACACACACACACACACACACACACACACACACCACACCGCACCACACCATGCATACACACGCGCGCACGCGCATATGTGTGTGTGTGTGTGTGTGTGTGTGTGTGTGTGTGTGTGTGTGTGTGTGTGTGTGTGTTAGCGCGCGCACGCATGCGTGTGTGTATTGTTCGGTGGATGGGAGTAGGGGTGGATTGGTAGAGTTTGAATTTGCAGTGTTTAGGCTGTACATACAATGAGACATCATTAAACATAACACATACGTTCTTTACTTACAAATTTCAGTAGCCCGTACATTCGATTACTCTCTCTCTCTCTCTCTCTCTCTCTCTTGATCTGTCTTCTAAACGTATCACTGACTGTTGATTCCTCGCCCATTCTGTCAGTCAGTAAATACAAATGTCAACCCCTACATCAAAACCCTGAAACATCCACTCCCTCAATCAGTCAATACAAATGTCAACCCCCACATCAACCCCCTGAAACATTCACTCCCTCAGTCAGTTAATACAAATGTCACCCCCCACATCAGCCCCCTGAAACATCCACTCCCTCAGTCAATACAAATGTCAACCCCCACATCAACCCCCTAAAACATCCACTCCCTCAATCAGTCAATACAAATGTCAACCCCTACATCAACCCCCTGAAACATTCACTCCCTCAATCAGTCAATACAAATGTCAACCCCTACATCAAAACCCTGAAACATTCACTCCCTCAATTAGTCAATACAAATGACAACTCCTACATCAAAACCCTGAAACATTCACTCCCTCAATTAGTCAATACAAATGTCACCCCCTACATCAAAACCCTGAAACATTCACTCTTTATTAGCGTATAAAACCCACAAAGACAACATTTCCACACCAAGGAAAACAGCCGAGCAATGTGGTCGGGTGCAGAGATGGGGAAAGGATGGGATGGGGAAGCACGAAACAGGCAGGGGGTTGGGTAAGCAGAGTGAGGGACGGGGACGTGACGTTTGATTTGCTCACGTCATCATGCAGCTAATTAATCCCTTTGGGACTCAATGTGATGTTCCCAAGATCAATAGAAAGGAAAAAAAGAGCCTCTAACGAGATCTCGATTTACGACGAGAGAGAGAGAGAGAGAGAGAGAGAGAGAGAGAGAGAGAGAGATCTTTCAGAGATCGAAATCTTTTATATCCGACGGAGAAACGGCACCGGTGTTAAATCATGAAATATGGTGTTATAAGAGAAAAAAAAATCAGCGATACAAAGAAATGAAAGGACACGTTACATGTATATGTACCTGTCCATTAGTTTGATCATCTGATGCGTACGCATGTGCACACACACACACACACACACACACACACACACACACACACACACACACACACACACACACACGCGCGCGCGCGCGCGCGCGCGCGCGCGTGCTTGAACCCAAGCACACATGTGCAAGAACACGAAAACACTTGCGCATGAAACACACACACACACACACACACACACACACACACACGGCCGCGCACAAGCACACACAGATATCCGGCCGCGCGCGCGCGCGCGCGCGCACACACACACACACTTGCGCGCGCACATACATATACGTACACACACACACACACACACACACACACACACACACACATATGCACACACGCACGTATACACACACACGCGCGCGCGCGCGCGCGCGCGCGCGCGCGCGCGCACACACACACACACACACACACACACACACACACGCGAACGCACACATACACACAAATATATATCCACTCGTCCTACCTGAACTCAACAACAACACCAGCAGACACAGGACATCACGTCTCCTATGTCTCTGAATACAATATCACAAGAGTTCTCCGTGCAGCAAAACATACGTGGTTTACGATCCTGAGGAGATTAGGTGGCTTCACACACACACACACACACACACACACACACACACACACACACACACACATACACACGCGTGCGCGCTCGCACGCACGTACGCACGCATGCACGCACGTACGTACGCATGCACGCACGCATGCACAACGAACGCAAGCACGCACGACGTCCAGAACCCTTTCCTCTTCACCCCACAAAAAAATCAATAATAACAGAAAAAGGAAAGAAAATAAACTTTACAAACTTTTGTTTTATCCATACTGCAGTTCCTGCTTAAAATCCCCATGTTTACAACTCTCTGGGTATCACGTAATGTTTCGGACACATTGTTTAGGATTCTGTCCACGACGACATTCGTTCATAAAACACTATCCACTGCGCATTATTCAAGGAACATATTCAATGCATTGCCATACATATTTGAGAAACATATTTAATGCATTTTCACACATATTTAAGGAACATATTCAATGCATTACCATACATATTTAAGGAACATATTCAATGCATTTCCATACATATGTAAGGAACAAATTTAATGCATTACCATACATATTTTTCTCCAAGTTACTTAAGTTGCAAACACACATGCTAGAAGCGAAAAAAAGAGCTAAGACGATGTCCTGTCCATTTTGTAGTTGTAATAGTAGTAGTAGTAGCAGCAGCAGCAATAGTAGCAGTAGCAGTAGTAGTAGTAGTAGTAGTGGGGTGGAGGTGGTGGTGGTGGTGGTGGATGTGTTGTGTGGTGGTGGTGGTGGTGGTAGTGGTGGTAGCAGCAGCAGTAGAAGTAGTAGTAGTAGAAGCAATGGTGGTGGTGGATGGTGGTGGCAGCAGCAGCAGTAACGTCAGGAGAAGCAGCAATAGCAGTATTAGCACTATTACAAGCAAAAGAAGAAGCGCAATAACCAACCACATGTCGAAGTGCTTAGCGTCGCGGACAGTCGTTGGTTCGATTCTCACCAAAGCCATTTATTTGTGAGAGTTTTTTTCTGCCTCGACAGGCTCCTATCCAATGTTGAGTTTGCTAGGGGCTCATCTGGGAAGACTAGGATCTTGAAATTACGTTTGATTTCTTCAATAGATGCGTCTCTGAGAGTGTAACTCAAATTTTCTGACCAACACGGCAGGTGTCTGTATCTCTCAGGCCTGGTTCACGCAAGTGCAGAGTACAGCCCTGTCATGGAGTCTATGACTTGAATGGAAATCCGTAGCATCACCTTCATCATCCTCATTTTCACCGAACGGCATTAAGACTCAAGTTCTGTGGCCCTTCATACCCTCTAGGTGACCTCACTGTTGATTGTCTCTCCACGTCTATGGCTTTGGTTTAGTTCTTTGGGGTCACCAGTATTGTCAGCTTCATGGGATCGTCGTTGGACGGACGAGGTGGCGCGCTTGGGAGGAAGGGCTCACTCGCGCTAGCTAGACAATTATTGTCGTCAGCATGGGCCTTAGTAGGTGGTGTTCAGCATATGTTGGATCAAAACAGGCTCTTTTGAACACCTCCAAAGTGTCTTGGCACACTGCAGTGCCTCCCCTTGTGGGTTGCCTCCTGATGATATTGACTGCTGTCTATGGACTGCCGTTGTGGCGTGACGGGCCAGGCTGTGGCTGTGGACGGGAGACATGAATGGGTGGCGTGGGTGGAATTCACTGGAGTGGCACCGAAGACGAGACGGCAGCGTTGTACAAATAAGAGAGGAAAACCAGAAAGCAGAAGACTACAGGCCTGTGTCACAGTTGAAGTGATCGTGGATCACACTACAGGCCTGTGCTACAGTTGAAGAGATCGTGGATCACACTACAGGCCTGTGTCACAGTTGAAGAGATCGTGGATCTCACTACAGGCCTGTGTCACAGTTGAAGAGATCGTGGATCTCACTACAGGCCTGTGTCACAGTTGAAGTGATCGTGGATCACACTACAGGCCTGTGCCACAGTTGAAGTGATCGCGGATCAGTGCTTTGCGCCGGATGCTCACCACGGCCCTGCACCAACCCTTCCTGCATTCATCCTCGGGCCCTATTCCACCATGCTCCGAAGGGTCCTTGAAGTCGGTGGACAGCTTTTGTGCAACAGGCAGACGCACCAACAGTGAAAATATGACTTCACGCCGATGTCATCCTTAACAGCAGGAGCGGTTGCAGTAGTAGTAGTAGCACTAGCAGTAGTGGTAGGCATTAGTAGTAGTACTAGTGGTAGTGGTAGACAGTAGTAGTAGTACTAGCAGTAGTGGTAGGCAGTAGTAGTAGTAGTACTAGCAGTAGAGGTAGGCAGTAGTAGTAGTATTACTAGCAGTAGTGGTAGGCAGTAGCAGTAGTAGTACTAACGGTAGTGGTAGGCAGTAGTAGTGCTAGTGGTAGTGCTGGCTGTAGTAGTAGTACTAGCACTAGTGGTAGGCAGTCGTAGTGGTACTAGCGGTAGTGGTAGGCAGTAGTAGTAGTACTAGCGGTAGTGGTAGGCAGTAGTGGTAGTACTAGCAGTAGTGGTAGGCAGTAGTAGTAGTACTAGCAGTAGTGGTAGGCAGTAGTAGTAGTACTAGCAGTAGTGGTAGGCAGTAGTAGTAGTAGTAGTACTAGCAGTAGTGATAGGCAGTAGTAGTAGTAGTACTAGCAGTAGTGGTAGGCAGTAGTAGTACTAGCAGTAGTGGTAGGCAGTAGTAGTAGTAGTAGTACTACCAGTAGTGGTAGGCAGTCGTAGTGGTACTAGCGGTAGTGGTAGGCAGTAGTAGTACTAGCGGTAGTGGTAGGCAGTAGTAGCAGTAGTAGTAGCAGTAGTGGTAGGCAGAAGTAGTAGTACTAGCAGTAGTGGTAGGCAGTAGTAGTAGTACTAGCAGTAGAGGTAAGCAGTAGCACTAGCGGTAGTGGTACTAGTAGTAGTGGTAGGCAGTAGTAGCAGTAGTAGTAGCAGTAGTGGTAGGCAGTAGTAGTAGTACTAGCAGTAGTGGTAGGCAGTAAAAGTAGTACTAGCAGTAGTGGTAGGCAGTAGTAGTAGTACAAGCAGTAGTGGTGGGCAGTAGTAGTAGTACAAGCAGTAGTGGTAGGCAGTAGTAGTAGTAGTAGTAGCAGCAGCAGTAGTGGTAGGCAGTAATAGTAGTACTAGCAGTAGTGGTAGGCAGTAGTAGTAGTACTAGCAGTAGTGGTAGGCAGTAGTAGTAGTAGTAGTACTAGCAGTAGTGGTAGGGCAGTAGTAGTAGTAGTAGTAGGCAGTAGTAGTAATAGTACTAGCAGTAGTGGTAGGCAGTAGTAGAAGTAGTACTACCAGTAGTGGTAGGCAGTAGTAGTAGTAGTACTAGCAGTAGTGGTAGGCAGTAGTAGCACTAACAATAGTGGTAGGCAGTAGCAGTAGTAGTACTAGCAGTAGTGGTAGGCATTAGTAGTAGTAGTACTAGCAGTAGTGGTAGGCAGTAGTAGTAGTACTAGCAGTAGTGGTAGGCAGTAGTAGTAGTAGTAGTACTAGCAGAAGTGGTAGGCAGTAGTAGTAGTAGTACTACCAGTAGTGGTAGGCAGTAGTAGCACTAACAATAGTGGTAGGCAGTAGTAGTAGTAGTAGTAGTAGTGGTAGGCAGTAGTACTAGCAGTAGTGGTAGGCAGTAGTAGTAGCAGTAGTGGTAGGCAGTAGTAGTAAGTAGTAGCAGTAGTGGTAGGCAGTAGTAGTAGTAGTACTAGCAGTAGTGGTAGGCAGTAGTAGTAGTAATACTACCAGTAGTGGTAGGCAGTAGTAGTAGTAGTACTACCAGTAGTGGTAGGCAGTAGTAGCACTAACAATAGTGGTAGGCAGTAGCAGCAGTAGTACTAGCAGTAGTGGTAGGCATTAGTAGTAGTACTAGCAGTAGTAGTAGGCAGTAGTAGTAGTAGTACTAGCAGTAGTGGTAGGCAGTAGTAGCACTAACGGTAGTGGCAGGCAGTAGTAGTGGTACTAGCGGTAGTAGTAGGCAGTAGTAGTAGAACTAGCGGCAGTGCTAGGCAGTAGTAGTAGTGGTACTAGCGGTAGTGGTAGGCAGTAGTAGTAGAACTAACGGCAGTGGTAGGCAGTAGTGGTAGTACTAGCAGTAGTGGTAGGCAGTAGTAGTAGAACTAGCGGCAGTGGTAGGCAGTAGTGGTAGTACTAGCGGTAGTGGTAGGCAGTAGTAGCACTAACGGTAGTGATAGGCAGTAGTAGTGGTACTAGCAGTAGTGGCAGGCAGTAGTAGTAGTACTAGCAGTAGTGGTAGGCAGTAGAAGTAGTACTAGCGGTAGTGGTAGGCAGTAGAAAGTAGTACTAGCGGTAGTGGTAGGCAGTAGAAGTAGTACTAGCGGTAGTGGTAGGCAGTAATAGTAGTACTAGCGGTAGTGGTAGGCAGTAGAAGTAGTACTAGCGGTAGTGGTAGGCAGTAATAGTAGTACTAGCGGTAGTGGTAGGCAGTAGAAGTAGCGGTAGCAGCAGTAGTAGAGGTAGTCGTAGGCAGTAGTAGTAGCGGTAGTGATAGGCAGGAGTAGTAGTACTAGCAGTAGTGGTAGGCAGTATAGTAGTAGTACTAGCGGTAGTGGTAGGCAGTAGAAGTAGTACTAGCGGTAGTGATAGGCAGTAATAGTAGTACTAGCGGTAGTGGTAGGCAGTAGAAGTAGCGGTAGCAGTAGTGGTAGAGGTAGTCGTAGGCAGTAGTAGTAGTAGTAGCGGTAGTGATAGGCAGGAGTAGTAGTACTAGCAGTAGTGGTAGGCAGTAGTAGTAGTAGTACTAGCGGTAGTGGTAGGCAGTAGTAGTAGTACTAGTGGTAGTGGTTGGCAGTAGTAGTAGTAGTAGTAGTAGTAGTAGTAGTAGTACCGGTAGTGGTAGGCAGTAGAAATAGTAGTAGTACTAGTGGTAGTGGTAGGCAGCAGAAGTAGTACTAGTGGTAGTGGTAGGCAGTAGAAGTAGTACTACCAGTAGTGGTAGGCAGTAGTAGTAGTGCTAGCGGTAGTGGTAGGCAGTAGTAGCACTAGCAGTAGCAGTAGCAGTAGTAGTAGTAGTAGTTGTAGTAGTAGCAGCAGTAGTGGTAGGCGGTAGTAGTAGTAGTAGTAGTAGTAGTAGTAGTGGTGGTGGTAGCAGCAGTAGTAGTAGTAGTAGTAGTAGTAGTAGTAGTAGTAGTGGTAGGCAGAAGTAGTAGTAGCGGTAGTGGTAGGCAATAGTAGTAGTACTAGCGGCAGTGGTATCCGTAGTCGGAGGCGTAGCAGCTGCTGTGGGGGTAACAGCAGCAGCAGCAGTTACCAGGAGTCGTATCAGCAATAGTTCCAGTAGACACACACACACACACACACACACACACACACACACACACACACACGGAAGACAAGAAAGAAAGGAAGGAAGATGGAAAGAAAGAAAAGAAATAACAAAGAAAGAGAAACAAAAGAAAGCATGCAAAACGAAAAAAAAAAAAAAAAACAGAAGGAAGAGAATGAAAGGAATACATAAAAAGAAAAACGAAACAAAATACAGAGATGTAAGATGAAACCCGAAAACCACAGAGGCCAGAAAGGCATTGAGAAGGGCGGCGCCCTCCGCCAGCATGTAACAAGCCTCTCCATTGGCAGCCCTGCCTGCTTCCAGCCTCTGTGTGGGCCTCACTATACCTCCAGCCCACCACAGACACACGAACACTGTTTTCATTAACTTCATTTTCGCTGCAACGCTTTGGTGATCATTGCAGATTTCTAGCTTCATTCGTTACTCTGTGGTGACTGATTATACCCCCCTCCCTTTCTTCTTTTCTTTTCTTTTTTACGACTGATCCCGGTTATAATCCGTATCCTTACTAAATTTAATAAGGTTTTAGATGTCACCAAATCTGATAAACACGATTTTACTTCATTCAAATGTATGCATTATTTCTGGGAAATTTACCAAGAGTCAAAGATGTATCAAAGCTGTGCTTATGCTAAATAACTTTTTAAAGACAGTTCATCCAATATTTTTGTTTCATCTTTCCATGAAGCTTCATTGAAATCGCTTCAGGTATAAGAGTGTTAGACAGACAGACAAAACACCAAATGTCGATGGAAAAAGTAACATTTCAGCAGACGTATTGATGACAGGAAGGAAAGGAAAGAAGGAAGAAAAACCAAGCAGAACATCGAAACCGAAAAACGAAAAGAAAGCCAGAAAGAAAAGACTAAAAGAAGGAACATCACAGAAAGAGAGAAGTAACTAAACAACAAAAAAAGGAAATAAGATCAAGGGAGAGAAATTTAGAATAAAAAAAACGGAGAGAGAGAGAGAGAGAGAGAGAGAGAGAGAGAGAGAGAGAGAGAGGAGAGAGAGAGAGAGAGAGAGAGAGAAGAAGAAGAAGAAAGAAGAAGAAGAAGAAGAAGAAGAAGGCAAAGACAGGAGAAAAAAGAAAGTTGCGTTCCTCTCTTTTCCCCAACAGCACCCCCCCCCCCCCCCCTTCTCCTCCAACTGTCACCAGTCCTGTCACCCAACCCTCCTCCAACCCATCGTCCAGCAGCACCTGAACAAGTGATCCCCAGGCAGGGAATGTGTCATGATGTCCAAAAGCAAACAAACTGATCGATAAACAAAACAGGGCCACACAAAAAAATGGTGATTATAAAGTAAGGTAACAATCTCTTCACACATCATCGACCCAAACACCTGGGAAAGCTCCCTACAGAGTTCACAACCATAGGATAACTATCGTCGGCTGACCATGTCATCATTTCCCACCTACATACAAGGCACAACTTGCTTCAACTAGTACTCGCACAGACGTTTCTACCCTGTGTCGTCTTCTCACTGCTCGTTGAAAAGTAGAGCAGACTTCGGCGCACTTTCTCACAGACTTTGAGGGCCCTCCAGGGGCTAACAAAGAGGAGACATGGCGGATGCCCTCCACTCTACACAATAAGCCCATGGGTCTGTGGAGGGTCTGAGGACCCCCCCCCCCCCCATCCCCCTCTCCCCTTTTTCATCCCGAGGACCAGTTTTAAGCAGCAAGGACAGAGTGAAAAGAGAGGCCATGTAGCGGACACAGCAGCCGTTCACGCTTCTCTTCTCTTTAGAGGACGCGCGTTTAAGTTCAGCAAATCTTTCTTTACACGGCTCCACTGGTTTCCCATTGAAGACAGAATACATTACAATACCTCCTGTCTATACACAGCTCCACTGGTTTCCTAATGAAGAGAGAATACATTACAATACCTCCTGTCTATACACAGCTCCACTGGTTTCCTAATGAAGAGAGAACACATTACAATACCTCCTGTCTTTGCACGGCTCCACTGGTTTCCCACTGAAGAGAGAACACATTACAATACCTCCTGTCTTTACATGGCTCCACTAGTTTCCCACTGAAGAGAGAGAATACATTACAATACCTCCTGTCTTTACACGGCTCCACTAGTTTCCCACTGAAGAGAGAGAACACATTACAATACCTCCTGTCTTTACACGGCTCCACTAGTTTCCCACTGAAGAGAGAATACATTACAATACCTCCTGTCTTTACACGGCTCCACTAGTTTCCCACTGAAGAGAGAACACATTACAATACCTCCTTTCTTTACACGGCTCCACTAGTTTCCCACTGAAGAGAGAACACATTACAATACCTCCTGTCTATACACAGCTCCACTGGTTTCCTAATGAAGAGAGAATACATTACAATACCTCCTGTCTTTACACGGCTCCACTAGTTTCCCACTGAAGAGAGAACACATTACAATACCTCCTGTCTTTACACGGCTCCACTAGTTTCCCACTGAAGAGAGAACACATACAATACCTCCTGTCTTTACACACGGCTCCACTGGTTTCCCACTGAAGAGAGAACACATTACAATACCTCCTGTCTTTGCTTCGAAGTCGTTACTGGAGTTCCGCCCCAGCTTTTCTTTCTAAGCTTCTCAAGATGTTTGTTGCATCAAGGTCTCTCCATCCTTGTGCTGATGACAGGGACTGTCGCTCCCAAATTCAGCACAAGGAGGCACAGGGAAGAGCTGTTAGTATTTCTGCTGCACAGACCTGGAGGTCATTGGCCGTCTCCCTCCGCCACAGGCAGTTATGGTCATCCTTCAACATTCATTTGAAAACTTTTCTTTTCAAGCAGCCTTTTCCCTGATGCCCTCCTTGCTTATGCACCCTCTCGTGGTAGTGATGCGGTATATATATATATATATATATATATATATATATATATATATATATATATATATATATATACATAAGACCGTATGGCGAAAGCACGGTCTTATATATACATAAGACCGTACGGCGAAAGCTTGGCTGTGTCTGGAGTGGCACTGTCTTCATCTGTCCGTGGGCAGGGGCGGTTGGGTCTGTGGGGTGTGCTCGACAGCTGGAGGGTGGTGTTTTTCGCCGGTGGGCTCTGCAGTCATGAAATACGGGCTGATACATCCATGGGGATGCTACTTTAAGGCTGTTATGAGTTGCATCCTGTAGTCTGATTTACCTCTATTCAGGAGCAGTTATGTCCCTTGATATCTTAATGGAGTGTCCTGCGCGTGCCTGTACCCATCGTCAACACAGCGCAGGCCTCCAAGGGTGGTACAGGACTGCTCAAAAGGCAGGTGAAGACAGTGCTTCTCTTGGTCCTCCCCGGCACCTTCGGGTGTTTCTTTTTCTTCATATCTATCTATCTATCTATCTATATATCTATCTCTCTCTCTCTCTCTCTCTATATATATATATATATGTGTGTGTGTGTGTGTGTGTGTGTGTGTGTGTGTGTGTGTGTGTGTGTGTGTGTGTGGACTTAAATACAATATCATTAAATTTACTTTCACTCACTTTAACTTCTCAACGCTGAGGTTTGCAACAATGTCACAACCTGATAATTTTGACACCAACTGTCACAATCCGATGTTTCCAACACCAACTGTCACAACCTGATGTTTCTGACACCAACTGTCATCACCTGGGTGTTTTTGACACCAACACAAGGACTGGCTGAGCACAGAACAACCAGCCAGAACGAGGCAGACAGGGAGGGCTGAAATCAGTAGTGTGCCAGACGAAAGCACAGGATCTGTTAGTAGCAAGCAATAAATAAGAACCCGGTGTGTAACACTGCAGGCCAGGGCCCCCTTTAGTGTGGTCACCGCTCTGGAAAAAGAAACAGAAAATGCACATACAACTGTTCAACAAATCACTAACACTGAACTCACAGAGTGTGATGACCAGTCTATGAATATCCATAAGACCAGTTATTCTTGGCCGTACTGAGGATGCACAGGTATTCTCTGCTGAATTTATCGACCTCTGATTGAGAAAAAGTAAACAAAATGATCATACATTTGCCCGTCTCACTTGCATCTCTCTGTCTCCAACTCAGGCCTGGGTGGAAACAAGCATGTACAATTTGCTTATCTCATTACCCTGGTAAAATCAGTTCGTTCGTTCTCTATCTCTTTCCTTCTCCTTCTGTCTCTCTCTGTCTCTCTCTGTCCCTCTCTCTCTCTCTCTGTAGATAGATTGATAGAAGCATAATACTGACAGATAATTAGACAGATAGATAGACAAATAGATATAGATAGATGGATGGATAGGTAGATAGATAGATTGATTGATAGATAGATGGATAGGTAGATAGGTAGACAGACAGACAGACAGATATAGGCCATGTAGGCAAAAACAGACACAGCAGAACGGACAGGTAGTGTCCACTCTGGACAGTGGTCACCGACTAGACACCACTTTGCAAACCAAACTGTAAATGTACAACACGAACACGTACAGATTTCTTCCATCACAAACAGGTGAGCGGGCAACACAGGAGGACAGAGACAGTGGACATCTTGAGCTAGACGTGGAAGAGAGTCACAGAAAAGAGAACACGACCAGCAAGAAATGTCAAGAAGGTATGGATACGATTCCCCCTGAAGGAGTCCGGACATCCCCACAGGCAGAAGTCACCGTGAACAAGGGAGACCAAGAACCTGTGGACAGGCTGGCCGACACAAGAACAGCCACACGGGACGAGGCCTGGCACAGAGCCATGCAGACAGTGAGGCCATCAGGATTCTACCAGAATCAGGCACTGAAATCTGTACCAAGAGAGGGCACATGCGTAAAAGTCGCAAGGACGAGCAAAAGTGAGGACGATATTACAAAACAAAACACAAGACAGCCAGACAAATGATAAAGAATTCCATACGTCACGAGCAAAGAAACGAACACAGATATGAAGTCAGTTACTAAAAGGCAGGCAGGCAGCGCAGGCAGACAACTGAAAAAAGAACGTTACAAAATTAAACAGAGACACGCAGACAGACAAGGCATACATACGGACAACGGAAAGAAAAACTCTAGAAAAAGACACACCGACAGACAGGGCAGAAAGACAGATAGCGGAAAAAACCTCTACGAGAAGGAAATAGACACACAGATAAACAGGGATGGAATCAATTGTTGTGAAGCATGATATGTGAAAACGAAACCGATGACGATAATGCAATGGGATTCATTGTGGTCAACAAAATGGTCGTATTGTGCATTTCCTTTCATTCTCTACTTGGCGTCAACCAGGCCCGAGATATACAGGTGTTCTATTGCTCCTCCAAAGCAAGGAACGGTTGTTTGGCTCTGTGAAGAGATCATCAGGCTTGCTGCTTGAGTTTGTGAAGAGCCCATCAAGCTTGCTGCTGGAGTTTGGCTCTGTGAAGGGATAATCAGGCTTGCTGCTGGGGTTTGGCTCTGTGGAGAGAGATCATCAGGCTTGCTGCTGGAGTTTGGCTCTGTGAAGAGATCATCAGGCTTGCTGCTGGAGTTTGGCTCTGTGAAGAGATCATCAGGCTTGCTGCTGGAGTTTGGCACTGTGAAGAGCCCATCAGGCTTGTTGCTGGAGTTTGGCTCTGCGAAGAGCCCATCAGGCTTGCTGCTGGAGTTTGGCTCTGTGAAGAGCCCATCAGGCTTGCTGCTGGAGTTTGGCTCTGCGAAGAGCCCATCAGGCTTGCTGCTGGAGTTTGGCTCTGTGAAGAGCTCGTCAAGTTTGCTGCTGGAGTTTGGTTGCCTGCTGGTGAAAACACGTCAATAACACTTTCATTTAAGCAGGAAAAAACCCTCTTCCCAACTCCCCTTCCTCGTAAACGACTCAATTTTCTGCCTGCACGAATGTCTCCAATAGTAAAAACAAAACAAAAACGAAAAAAAAAAAAAACAACAAAAAAAAAAACCAAACCAAAACAAAAACAAACAAAAAAACAGGAGCGCTCAAAGAAGCGGGAAATACGGCAGAAAAACACAGAGAGGATAACTGAGAAGGACAGAAAAGAGAAAAAAAGGTAACTGAACGAGAGAGAGAGAGAGAGAGAGAGAGAGAGAGAGAGAGAGAGAGAGAGAGAGAGAGGCAGAGAGACAGACAGAGAGAAAGAGAGAGAGAGAGAGAGAGAGAGAGAGACAGACAGACAGACAGACAGACACAGAGAGAGGCACAAAAGAGAGAGAGAGAGAGAGAGAGAGAGAGAGAGAGAGAGAGAGAGAGAGGCAGCGATACAGAGACACACAGACAGGTAGACAAACAGAGAGAGAGAGAGAGACCGAGAGAGAGAGAGAGAGAGAGAGAGAGAGAGAGAGAGAGAGAGAGAGAGAGAGAGAGACAGACAGACAGACAGACACAGACACAGAGAGAAGGGAGATAAGTAAGCACCATAACGGCATGCTGACAAGATCAGACACGAGACAAAACTAGACAATTTCACAAGATGGCCACAGATCAATACCAAAGCACAAACCCTTAATTAAAAAAAAAACAAACGAATATGAAAATAAAAAATAGAAATAGAAATGAAGAAAATAACAACGAAGACAAAAAGGCCCTACATGAGGAAATGGTGTCAAGAAAATGGAACTGGGAAATGCGGCCCAATGGATACCGGGATGACTGTCTACCTAGACTGTCCCGATCCCCTGGTTCCAGTCTAGCAAGGCAAGCGATGGAATGTGTCTCCTTCTTCCCTCTTTCTTCCTTACCCACCATCTTCTCTTTCCCTTTATTATACTTGAAAGCGATTGTCTGAGTGCTAGTGTATAGGATGAGCCGATAAAGCAAGTCCCCGTCAGTGCAGTTCACGTTGACATGAAAGAATCCGCCAGTAGAAGGGTCAGAGCGCTTGGCTGTGAAACTGTCGGTGGTCATGAAGTCACCCCCTCGGGGGTCTGTTTGTATGGCTTCCTATTCGTGTCAGTCCACCATGGTGATAAGTGTGTCTGCTGTTTGTATGGCTTCCTCTTCGTGTCAGTCCACCATAGTGATAAGTGTGTCTGCTGTTTGTATGGGCTTCCTGTTCCTGTCAGTCCACCATAGTGATAGGTATGTCTGCTGTTTGTATGGCTTCCTCTTCGTGTCAGTCCACCATGGTGATACGTGTGTCTGCTGTTTGTATGGCTTCCTGTTCCTGTCAGTCCACCATGGTGATAAGTATGTCTGCTGTTTGTATGGCTTCCTCTTCGTGTCAGTCCACCATGGTGATAAGCGTGTCTGCTGTTTGTATGGCTTCCTCTTCGTGTCAGTCCACCATAGTGATAAGTATGTCTGCTGTTTGTATGGCTTCCTCTTCGTGTCAGTCACCATGGTGATAATTATGTCTGCTGTTTGTATGGCTTCCTCTTCGTGTCAGTCCACCATAGTGATAAGTATGTCTGCTGTTTGTATGGCTTCCTCTTCGTGTCAGTCCACCATGGTGATAAGTGTGTCTGCTGTTTGTATGGCTTCCTCTTCGTGTCAGTCCACCATGGTGATACATGTGTCTGCTGTTGTATGGCTTCCTCTTCGTGTCAGTCCACCATAGTGATAAGTATGTCTGCTGTTTGTATGGCTTCCTCTTCGTGTCAGTCCACCATGGTGATACGTGTGTCTGCTGTTTGTATGGCTGGCTTCCTCTTCGTGTCAGTCCACCATAGTGATAAGTATGTCTGCTGCTGTTTGTATGGCTTCCTCTTCGTGTCAGTCCACCATGGTGATAATTATGTCTGCTGTTTGTATGGCTTCCTCTTCGTGTCAGTCCACCATGGTGTCTCCTGATTCAGGTCAGGGAAGACTAGGACGGCGGAAGGAAATGATGAGGACGCTATCTTCCTCAGTGCCGTGCCCTAGTCACGGTGAATCCCTCGTAGTTCACCGACCATTAGAAACGTTAGGTGACGGGACTTCACGTTTTGAAAGAAGCCATAACAACAAAGGAGGTGTTCGGGCAAAATTCTGTTTATAAAATCTACTTGATATATGAACAAATACAGTGACCTGTAGATCTAAATTCAGTCTACTATAAACCGCACAAAAGCAGGACACCCACCCCTAAAGTGTAAGTTAGCGATCCTCATAACTGTTTACTTCAGACTGAGCAACAACAGATGAAACATCAGCAATGCATGGGTTAGGCATAAAATGACTTTCATTTGGATATTTTGTCAAACATTGATGCCTTTATCTTTACAAAGTGCTGTGAATAAAGGACATTCGAATGGAAAAAAGTAATTCATTGAAATTATCTCCCACAGACACACGTCACACCAGGAGAAAATGTGGTGTTCCACGTCTGATTTTGGATCCATGTTTTTTAAGTCCCAGATTTGATCTGACATCCATTTGGAATTCTTGCGTCCGCCCACGTTACCCAGGTGTTACCGATTTTATTGTATTTACACTTCGAAATACAGCACAGGATGCTAAACGTAAAAATGTTTATGAAATTTGAAGAAAAGAAAAATCAATGTAATCATTTCTTGACAAGAAAATAAAGAAAAACATATAAAAACATCATATGTCCTTGGAAAATTTTGAAAGCTTTCTAGGTTGCAATTTATGATTACATTTAGGGATTTTCATCGCAATATCTGATATATCAACATGAAGAGCATCATTTATATTTGTTGCAACTGGAGGATGATCATTTTCTTGGCGACCCTCTCCTGCGGATCCGTCATTGTTGACGCCTAGAATGGAGCATATCAGTGACGAGTCTACAGCAACATTTCATGAAAGTGTACATACAGATATGAAGACGCTCTATTCAAATGTTATATTAGTTTCTTTTTAGTGATATTTCAAACGTGGCTACACAGCAGCGTGAAAAGAAACAAGATAGTCATGTTATCATTTGTAAAATAAACAGATCATGTGTGTGTGTGTGTGTGTGTGTGTGTGTGTGTGTGAGTGTGTGTGTGTTCTTGGCATGATGTGCATCACTGAGCTGCGCGCATGCACGCGTTTGTGTGTGTGTCAGAGAGAGAGAGAGAGAGAGAGAGAGAGAGAGAGAGAGAGAGAGAGAGAGAGAGAGAGAGAGATTTCTGCTTCATAAAAAATAACATTTAACAAAATTTTTTCTTCAATGTCGGTACAACCAAAGGTTAATCTGACAATAAAATGGTTTCTGTCAGTCAGTGATATGAGAAGACAACTCATGTGGTGTGACGATGGCCACAGTCAGTGGCACAATGCCCAAGGAGGAGGCAGACGACAGAGTGCGAGGAGTGGTAGAAGGCCATGAGCTTCTGGGAGGCCTGGCACTGCTGTCTAGTACCCAATGCCGCCGAAGCTTACAAGTCTCTTCGTGGAGTTTATTCCCAGAAAGCAGGAAAAAAGACGACGTTATATATGCCCGTCTTTAGCCAGTGGCTTTGATCCTTCGCACTATGGATGGAGATATTCACGAAGGTGTTAAGACCAGTGTGCAGTCATAGCCAATGTGAGATTTTTATATCCACATTATTAATGCTTTAAGGAAATGTGTCCGGGTTACAGACTTCCCGTTTTTCTTCATGCGTCGTGACTCGACGGGGCTGCCATCTCCACGGCTCTGGGGGAACATTCTCCAGGCAGACTTCTCGACACAGACCATGGGGGAACGTTCTCCAGGCAGACTTCTCGACACAGACCATGGGGGAACATTCTCCAGGCAGACTTCTCGACACAGACCATGGGGGAACGTTCTCCAGGCAGACTTCTCGGCACAGACCATGGGGGGGGAGCAGAGATTGTCCATTCTCCAGGCAGACTTCTCGACACAGACCATGGGGGAACATTCTCCAGGCAGACTTCTCGACACACAGACCATCCATGGGGGAACATTCTCCAGGCAGACTTCTCGGCACAGACCATGGGGGGAGATTGTCCAGGCAGACTTCTCGGCACAGACCATGGGGGGAGATTGTCCAGGCAGACTTCTCGGCACAGACCATGGGGGGAACATTCTCCGGCAGACGGCACAGACCATGGGGGGAGATTGTCCAGGCAGACTTCTCGGCACAGACCATGGGGGGAGATTGTCCAGGCAGACTTCTCGGCACAGACCATGGGGGAACATTCAGACCCAGGCAGACTTCTCGGCACAGACCATGGGGGGAGATTGTCCAGGCAGACTTCTCGGCACAGACCATGGGGGGAGATTGTCCAGGCAGACTTCTCGGCACAGACCATGGGGGGAGATTGTCCAGGCAGACTTTCTCAACACAGACCATGGGGGGAGAGATTGTCCGGGCAGACTTCTCTTGACACAGACCATGGGGGAACATTCTCCAGGCAGACTTCTTGACACAGACATGGGTGAACATTCTCCAGGCAGACTTCTCGACACAGACCATGGGGGAACATTCTCCAGGCAGACTTCTCGGCACAGACCATGGGGAAACATTCTCCAGGCAGACTTCTCGACACTGACCATGGGGGAACATTC
>JADBJO010000373.1:713218-715718 GCA_016801955.1 Conus betulinus
ACAACACAACAACAACAACAAAATTAAAACAAAGAACCAAACAACCACAGATTGTGACACTACGAAGAAAAGTCGAAGTCGACAAGAATCTGATAAAACAAATGAAGATAGAAATCCAGCATCAACAAAACGAATAAATTTTTAACACACACACACACACACACACACACACACACACACACACACACACAGAAAAGAGAGAGAGAGAGAGAGAGAGAGAGAGAGGAGAGAGAGAGAGAGAGAGAGAGAGAGAGAGAGAGAGAGAGAGAGAGAGAGAACTTACCCGTTAATAGATAACAAGTAAAAAAACAAAAGTGATCCTGCAAAATTCGATTAGAGTCAGGTATACCGACAAATATGCAGTAAATAGTCCAAGCTAATAAAAACATCAAATCACAAACAAAATATATGAACAAATGAATAAGAATAAAATACAAGGATTAGCCACAAAATTCTCACACAAACAGAACTGACTTAAAAAAAGACAAAACAAAACACCCCCCTCCCCCCCCCCCCCCCCCCCCCCCCCCCCCCCCCCCCTGGAATTCATGGAAATTCATAAACAGCCGTTCACAGATTACAATACTAAAAACAAACAGGAAAACCCACGATCGTGCAATGACTGGCACAGGCACAAAAGCACACGAAAAAGACAAACAGAGCTAACAAATGTCTTTTAACTTACAGAATTACAGCAAACAAGAACAAAACAAGAAACACCCAAACAAAGAGAACCTAAAGGCAGCTAAACAACACAATGTGGTCCTACTGTTGACAGTTACGCCCAGCGTCCAGGTGACGGCACTGAAGACCCCAGACCGAAACCAAGATACGTTGCATCCAAACCACACCGTCTGCCCCTCCTCCAGGTCCATAATCAGAGACACCACCCGACTCTTCTTCGAGTCCTTGTGGTCGATCACACACGCCGAGTACGTGGAGGTCGTGGAACACGCGTTGGTTTTCAGATTCACGAAGGCCAGAATGCCTTTACTGCTGTTCTGATTGACTGAAATTCCTGAGGCGGAAGTGACGTTTCTGTTCCGGGAGGAAGCGGAAGCGGAAGTGACGTTATTGCTGAGAGAGTATAGTGTCAAAGAAAAGACGTCCGAGTCCGGAGAGAGGCCCGGCCGAGCACTCCACTTGCTGCATATTGGGTATGCCCCTGAAGTCTGTGGATCTCATTCCTTTGTGGAGAGGAGAAAGAGAAAATGATTAAAGAATGAATTAATAAATAAATACATGAATGAATGAACGAATGGTTGAATGAATGAAGAAAGAAAATAATTAAGGCAGGAAGAAAGAAAGAAAGCAAGACAAAAGGAAATAAACTAAGAACGAAAGAAAACGGAAGGAAGAACACGAGGAAAGAGAGGAAAAATGGCATGTAGAAAGAAGAGAAAGAAAAATGAAGATATAAGAAAAAAAAAACAAAGATCAAGATCAAAAACGAGAAAGAAAGGGAAGGAGAGAAGTCAGACGAATAGTACGAAACAAATAAAGGGAGGAATGGAGACAAACGGGAACAAAAGGTAGAAGAAATATGAAAGAAAGAAAGAAAGAAAATCTGACAAGACGTGCCGTCTTACATTTCTGTTTTGTCATTGTTGTTGTTCTTGATTTCTAATTTGTTCCCTACCAATTCGTAGAAAGTTCTGAAAATGACTCCTTACTTGTTTTGAAAGTTAGATTAAAACTAACCCATGTGTTATAAGGTACAGGCTTTTCCTGTGAGTGCCTGCTAAACTTGTTTTCGTAATCTAAGCAGATCTGTCGTTTTTTTTCTGTCGTTCCTTCTTGTGTTCTTTGTTTGGACACTACTTCTAAATCGTTCTTTTCCGTCCCTTCCCCCACTCCACCCCCTTTCCATCCCCCTTCCCTTAATACCCGCACCTTCCTTCCCAAATCATGCTCGTCTTGTAACATTCCTAGCGTAGACAATCTGCAGGGAGCTACCAAAACAAAAGTTTGCTTTCAACCCACCGACCAGCGGAGACTCTGTTCAGCTCCTTTGTCATTTCAGCAGTGTTCAGTGTTCGTCTGTTCTGCGGGTGATTCGACCTTGCATGCTTCTGAAGAACACTGAGCACCGCACTGGCTGAAGGGAACACCTGCCACTCTGTCCTCACAACAACAATTTTTTAGGATGCGACTCACTGACCACCTGAGGTTCTTTACACAGCACGCACCTGCCCTCAACTCCAAGAATTCCGTGGCCTCTAGGGAGTTGTTCCAGTCATGTTCAACTGGAAACAACAAGCCACTCTGTCTGGCAAACAAAACCAAGCACACAAAGAGGTGGCACTGTGCCAGGCTGCAAGGTCTCGCCAGCGAGATATGCTCCAATTTCATACAGAGAAAACTGCTGCGAAGGCGGAAGAATACGATAAAAGACAGCACATACCATCTGCCAGTACTAGAAGCTTTGATGCCAATTCAACACATGCACAGAAGGGGAATAAAAACTCCAATCAGCTATGAGAGCAGGCCACGAAAGGCC
>JADBJO010000373.1:720718-733218 GCA_016801955.1 Conus betulinus
CAATATACGACGCCAAAAGAAGCTCGCGTGCACACACACACACACACACACACACACACACACACACACACACACACACACACACACACACCCAAATCGATGCCATCTAACTTACGGACAACAAAAAAGTAACATTTGCGCACACGCACGCAAGCAAACTGACCCTCTATTATCCCTGTAACCGACCAGACCCCCCCCCCCCCCCCCAACCCCCACCTATGAAGGCATGTGGCGAGGGTGGAGGTCGACGGTTCTCGCTGAGTTGGAGAGAGAGACAAGGGGTGAAAGAGAGAGAGAGAGAGAGAGAGAGAGAGAGAGAGAGAGAGAGAGAGAGGACGGAGAGAGAGAGAGAGAGGACGGAGAGAGAGAGAGAGAGGAGAGAGAGAGAGAGAGGACGGAGAGAGAGAGAGAGAGAGAGAGGACGGAGAGAGAGAGAGAGAGAGAGAGAGGAGAGAGAGAGAGAGAGAGAGGGATGGGGGAGAGAGAGAGAGAGAGAGAGAGAGAGAGAGAGAGAGAGAGAGAGAGAGAGAGAGCACTCGTAACGATGACTGTGTCAACCCCTCCCTTTCGTTTTTTTCCTCCCGTATAAGAGATAGATCACACGTTCATTAGTCCATAAAACAAAGGAAGCAATAAACAAATAACAAAGACAATAAGAAAGAAACCACAGAGACAAAAAGACAGCAGAATGATCAGAAAAGAGGAAAGAATGAAAGGAGGAATGAAAGAAAGGGAGAAGGAAGGAGGGAGGGAATGATTGAAAGAAAAGAAAAAGCGAAAACTGATTAAAATGAAAAAAAGTTTTAGGGAAAGAGAAAAGGAGGGTGAGAGAGTGTGGGGGTGGGGGTGGGGGGTGGGGGAGGGTCGGAAGTCTCAGAGAAAGAAAGAAGCAGAAGAATGAAACAAATTAAAACAAGCACAGAAATCCAAAAGAAAAAGAAGAAAGGAAAGAAAAATAAGAAACAAGGGATAAACGAAAGAGAAAAATAAAAAGATAAAGACAGGAACGCACAGAGAAGAGAGAGAGAGAGAGAGAGAGAGAGAGAGAGAGAGAGAGAGAGAGAGAGAGAGAGAGAAGAGAGAGAGAGAGATGAAGAAAAACCAAGGAACAGAACCTGAACTTCTGTAACCATGGTAATTACCTTTTCTACTTTATGTCTAGGCCAACTGCCTAGCACCCTCCCCCATCTCAACCTTCCCCCACCTCCCACACATTTCTACAGCCATCTATCCCCCCTCTCCAAAATCCCCATGAACTCAGCTGTTCTGTCTATTGCATACAGACAAGGTGTGATATACATACAGAGGAGGCTGGAACTGAAAGCCTTTAAATTAAAAAGTAGTTCTCTTCGTAACAACTGGGTGTTTCTAGGTTCAACAACAAAAGAATGATAATTCCTATTTTCAAATGATCACTGATGCTGTTTATTAATAATTCCTTGTTGTCTTGCTGTTTTTGGTCCGAAACGATGATCAGATGTGATCACCAACAAAACATCGATTATATGACGTATGAAAACAGACGAAATCGATCTATGACACGGGTCATTATGACGTATGACAACAGACAAAATCGATCCATGACACGGGTCATTATGACACAGGAAAACAGACAAAATCGATCCATGACACGGGTAATTATGACACAGGAAAATAGATGACCGTGACTGATGAAAACAGAAAACTATGCCTCATCAGAACAGAGAACTATGTCTTATGACAACAGATAACAATGATTTATTAAATCATGAATATGAAGCGTCAAAACTGATGAAATGATTCAAGAAAGCAGATGTAGATAACTGACTCATAATAATCATGACTCATGAAAAGAAATGGATGCACGTAAGCAGATGATCATGACTCATGAAATCATTTAATTATAACCCATTAAACTATCAATAATGAATTATGAAAACAGATAGTTATGACTCACGAAAACAGATTATCATAATGCATCAAAATGATAATAATGAAGAAGATATGACTTCAGTGCACTGTAAGGATGCAAGCCTCTAACAGAGCTTTTGCAGTGCCCCAAGCCAACTATAGCACTGCCACAATGAACTGTTTTCACTTTGCACAACTTCTTAGGATCATGAACCTTTTTGACCATAGATTTGATATGTCATCGTAAAATAAAATTAAAAAACGAAAAAAAATTCTTAAAAAATCGTTCTTTTCACAGAGAAACAATCATTTTTCACAACATGATGTCTGTCTGTTTCCGATGACGATTACTTTTGTCACGTGATCGTTACTGCTTTGGAGTAACCACATCATTTTCATGATAAAAACACAACTTATCTTTTTTTCTTCTCCTAAAGATGAGAGTGACTGATTTTATCGGGAAACCAGCCATTTGACCTTTTGAAAATATTCAACTCTAAAACAGAAAGCGCGTGCGTTCTTGCATACCCTCACGTCAGCGACACGACATCAAGAATAAAAAAAAAAAATGCTGGCTTGACCAAATCAGTAGTGGCACTCGTTTTTATTCGTTTGTTGTCGTTGTGTGTGTGTGTGTGTGTGTGTGTGTTGTGTGTGTGTGTGTGTGTGTGTGTGTGTTTTTTGTTACTTCCGTGTTTTGGATCGATGTTGTAGAGCTGAAACAGCCACGCATATGCTGGTAATTTTTCATCGTTCACATAAATCTCTCTCTCTCTATCGCTGTGTCTCTGTCTCTGCCTCTCTCTCTCTCTCTCTCTCTCTCTCTCTCTCTCTCCGTATTTATTCACATTCATGTATGTACGCACTAATTCTGTTTCTTTTTGTATTGAAGGACCTACTCCAGGAAAGCCAAATGGCGACAGTTCCCTCCCCTGGCAGCCACAGAAGCTGTACATGTCTGAAGAAAGTCTGACGACAAACATCTATTTCATCCAGTGGACCAACCCCAAGAGGGATAGTATTGGTCAACTGGAGAAGATGACTGACTAAATGAATGAATGAATCTTTACAAGATAATGAACTACTAGGTCCGTTGAAGGCCTTTTGAATAATTCTGCCCAGCAATACTTTCATCAAAAACAAACAAACGAACAAACAATCAAAACCAAAGCCACCACTACCAACAACAATATTGAAAAATAGTCCAAAGAAAAATAAACATGATGTAAAATAAGGTTCTAACGTCACAAAGAAGAAGAAGAAGAAGAAGAAGAAGGAGAAGGAGAAGAAGAAGAAGAACAACAACAACAACAACAGCAACAACAACAAGAACAAGAGCAAGAACAAGAACAACAAGAAGAAGAACAAGAAGACCAAGAAGAAGAAGAAGAAAAAGAAGAAGAAGAAGAAGAAGAAAGTATAAATCATTTACAAGTCATTTCGCTTCTTTTTAGAGAAAAAAAAATCTGGTAAGCTTGACGACATTTCTCTCCTCATTTAGTGTTCTTAAACATATAATTCATCATGCTCTCATGAGTGAGATTGCGAATTTCGTCACAGATCATCCTGTCTTTATGTAAATGTAACTAGAAAAAACATCTTGAAGTAAATCTGAGAGAGAGAGAGAGAGAGAGAGAGAGAGAGAGAGAGAGAGAGAGAGAAAGAGAAAGAGAGAGAAAGAGAGATGTTTTATTCATAAAGGCCACTACCTACCTTAGAACGGGGATATGTGTCATGATTTAAATCGCACATTGGCGTTAACTCCATCGTGTCGCATTAACAGTCTGCTTTTTGAATGGTCTGCCTATTGACAGCTATTTCTAACAGTATTTTTATATGACGATAACACTGACAAAACATACTAACACACAAGCATGATTAAATACTTCCCTGAGATTAGGTGTGTGTGTGTGTGTGTGTGTGTGTGTGTGTGTGTGTGTGTGTGTGTGTGTGTGTGTGTGTGTGTGCGTGCGTGCGTGCGTGCGCGCGCGCGCGCGCGCGCGCGTGTGTGTGTGTGTGTGTGTGTGACAGTGAAAGAGAGAAAGAGAGAGAGACAGACAGACAGACAGACAGAAAGGTGGACAGAGAAACAGACACACAGAGAGAAAGAGAGAGGCGGGAGAAAATTTCAAGGATATATATCCAAGCATGGATCAGCTATTTTAGCAGGGATAAGAGAAAATTAAGATATAATTATTCATTTACGAATTAACAGATCTGCTTTTTACATCCAGTCCTCGACCTAAGCAGAGAGTACAATACGAGAGAGAGAGAGAGAGAGAGAGAGAGAGAGAGAGAGAGAGAGAGAGAGAGTGAAGGAGGCAGAGACAGACATAGACAGGAGACAGAGCCAGTCAGACAGGAGACGGAGCCAGTCACACAGGAGACGGAGCCAGACAGGACACAGAGCCAGTCACACAGGACACAGAGCCAGTCACACAGGACACAGAGCCAGTCACACAGGACACAGAGCCAGTCAGACAGGAGACGGAGCCAATCACACAGGACACAGAGCCAGTCAGACAGGAGACGGAGCCAATCACACAGGACACAGAGCCAGTCACACAGGACACAGAGCCAGTCACACAGGAGACGGAGCCAGTCAGACAGGAGACGGAGCCAGTCAGACAGGAGACGGAGCCAGTCACACAGGAGACGGAGCCAGTCACACAGGAGACGGAGCCAGTCACACAGGAGACAGAGCCAGTCACACAGGAGACAAGGCCAGTCACACAGGAGACAGACAGGAGACAGAGCCAGTCAGACAGGAGACAGAGCCGGTCACACAGGAGACAGACAGGAGACAGAGCCGGTCACACAGGAGACAGACAGGAGACAGAGCCAGTCACACAGGAGACAGACAGGAGACAGAGCCAGTCACACAGGAGACAGACAGGAGACAGAGCCAGTCACACAGGGTCAGGGCAGACAGACAGTAAAGGAACCCGTCTGGTATCAACAGATAAACCAGCCGGCGCTTCCAGAGCATCAGCCCGCTCCCCCTTTTCCTGACCAGCCAATACTGATCGCAAATTATGCAAACTGCCCTGCATGCTGAGTCACATCCCTTGGCCAAAGGAAACAATGGCCAGAGTTACCTTCCTTGCGGTGTTCGTGACCCTGCGTGAAGAAAGAGTGATTGTTCTTTGCAAATAGGTGGTGATGGGTAGGACGGGGGCGGGCGGATGGGGAGAGAGAGAGAGAGAGAGAGAGAGAGAGAGAGAGAGAGAGAGAGAGAGAGAGAGAGAGAGAGAGAGAGGGGGGGGGGGGGGGGTGGAAGAAGACAAGAGGGCTGGAGAGAGAAAGGGAGGGAATAGGGATAGACAGAGAGACACAAAGAGACAGAGATAAATGGAGAAAGACGGGGAAGGGGAGAGGAAGGAGAGAAAGAGAAACAGAGGCAAGTAGAAAACGAGAGAAAAGGAGACAATACAAAAGAGAGGGAGGCAGGGACAAAGGAAAGGAAAGGGAGGGCAAGAGAGGACGAAATTGGAATGGAGGGAATGACGGATGGAGAGAGAGAGAGAGAGAGAGAGAGAGAGAGAGAGAGAGAGAGAGAGAGAGAGAGAGAGAGAGAGAGAGAGAGATGAAAAGACAAAATGAGATGTAGATTGGAAAAGATGGTAAAACATGCCTCCAGCATAATCTCCGCTTAAGTCCTCACTCATTCCTAAGACAAAAAAGCATAGCGATATTTGACACAAGTGAAACTCACCAAACACTACCTTCGTCTGAGAGACACTGCCGAATCCCATGCTACATCCTTCATATAACAATGATAATAATAATAATGATAATGATCACAATAACAATGATAATAACTACTACTACTACTGATGATGATGATGATAATAATAAAAAGAGAATAATAGTAATAGTAATAATATTAATAATAATGATGATGATGATAATAATAAATAATAATGACAACAACAACAACAAAACAATGATAGTAGTATATGATATTGATGAAGATGGTGATAATGATGATGATGATGATGATGATGATGATGATGATGATGATAATGATTGTAATGATGATGATGATGATGATGATGATGATGATGATGATGATGATGATGATAGTAACACTGAATGTAGACCTATCAGGGTTGACTAGGCTGTCTCTTGGTTGTCTCCCTACCAGTGGGTTGTGGGCCATCACTGTCACTACTGTCAATACAACACCACACAATTAGTGATAATTAGACGGTTGAGGAGGGGGAGAGCTGGGGTGTGATGGGGGATATTAAGAGACAGACAGACAGACAGACAGACAGAGAGAGAGGGGAGGGGGGGGGGGGGGGGGGGGGCAAACAGACAGCAGACGGCCAGACAGACAGACAGAGAAGAAGAGACAGAAAAACTGACGGACAGGAAGACAGACAGAAGAGAAGAAGTGAAATACAGACACTTGAAACTTTGATATTTTACTGTTATTATCACAGAGGTCTTTTGACAAGGGGCAGGGGGTTACAGAACAATAACAAAGTGAAAGAGAGAGAGAGAGAGAGAGAGAGAGAGAGAGAGAGAGAGAGAGAGAGAGAGAGAGAGAGAGAGAGAGAGAGACTCATGGCGATTGATTGATACACATTTTTTCGATTATTGCTTTTTAGTGAAAAATCGGCTGTGACGCAGTTTCAGCCTAATTTTTCTTCAAATAATGCCATTCAATACCGTGACACCACCTCAGGTGACTTTGAACAATTCTTCATGTGTGTGTGTGTGTGTGTGTGTGTGTGTGTGTGTGTGTGTGTGTGTGTGTGTGTGTACTTGCTTGCGTGCGTGCTTGCTTGCTTGCTTGCGTGCGTGCGTGCTTGCGTGAGTGCGTGTCAATAAACAGAATTTCTAGAAATCAGTGCTTTTGAGCATACTATTGAGTATTTCGGAGCTATCGGCTATGTTGACTCAGTGTTTACGTGTGTATGTATATATCTGTCTCTGAATTTAGAGATACTTCATTTGTACAGAAACTTCTTTTGTGAAAGGTTCTTTAAAACAAATTTAGAAGAGGATACTTTTTCGAAACTCGTTCAAAGGTAAGATTCCATTTTCATTTTAAGTCCCAGTGTTACATGTATGTGTGGGAACTCCAAGAATATGTTTATATGCTTTGCAATTTACACTTTGTAACTTATTAAGTAGATGCTATGGAGCGCTGAAGAAGACTTCTTCAGCTTAAATCAATCTAAACTGTACAAGAGCAGAAGATAAGAGTGTTAAACTCTCTTTATCTTGTCACCATTTTTGTTTGCTTATGATCTTTAGAACGTTAAACCTTTTCTTGCTTTATTCAAAATATATTCAATATGTTGGTTACATGAGAGTTTTGATGTTAAATATACTCCTAGGAATTTAACAGAGTTGACGTATTGTAAGACCGACTTATTCAGGGTATATTGTGGAAGTTTTTCTAGGTCATATTCAGATATTTAAAAAGCATAAGATTTTTTTTCTGCCGGGAGTGTCAATCCATTTTCATGCAAGAAAGTACTGATTTTGTTTACTCCATGTTGATATTGGATCCTTATGTAATTTTCTTAATGGGGATTTTCTTTTCATAGTGACTTTCATCCACAGACATATGTCATCAGCAAACTGTATTAAAACTATGTCTTTGGATAAGCCTTTTGTTATATCTGCAATTAGGATATAAAATAAGATTGGAGATAATACTGATCCTTGTGGAAGACCCATTTCCAGTGTTCTAGTGGTGGAATATGTACGCTCTATTCTTGTTTTAATAATTCTACTTTGAAGGAAAACTTTGACATAGATATGCATGGTTCCATTTATTCCAATAGTTTTCAGTTGATACAAAAGTCGTTTATGCCATAATTGTTCGTACGCTTTCATTATGTCAAAGGTCGTTGCCAGGATGTTTTTTCGTCTTGCGAATTGTTGATTAACATGTGTGTTGTGAGTTTCACTAGATCTTCTGTTGCTGATCTGCCTCTCTGAAAACCCGCTTGATTTTCTAGGGATAATCTGATGTTTATTACAAAAATAAAGTAATCTCTGTTTAGGACAATTCTTTCCATTAGTCTGCATGTATGCGACGTTAGGGGAACTGGACCGTAGCTGTTTTATGTTCCTTCGAGGTTTTCCATGTTTATGTATATCAACTATGATAGAATGCCTCCATAATGAAGGCAGACTGCCGTCTTCCCAGCACTTTTGAATGCTTATTTGTGGCTTATTACAGGGTCTGGATCATTGTAGGTGACTTTCCTTCTTCTTGCTCTCTGTGCAGTCTATTTTCTGTTGATAAAGTCTCTCTGCTGCCATTTTTGGCGAATAAGTCAACAAAAACTTTGGCCTTTTCTAAATTAGAAGAGAAATCTGAGTTTGGGAGCTTGACAGGACATTTTTGGCAAGTTTACCCTATTTTTCATTGTTCTTAACTTTTTTCCCACTTTTTGGAAATCTTTATGATTTGGTATTTCATTCTCAATAAAGTTAGACCAATATTGTTGTTTTGCTTGTGCTGTGATGTGATTAAAATATTTTTTTGCTTTTTTTTTTTTCTCTCAAGAAGCTTTTAAGCGCGCTCTTCTCCTTTGCTTCATAAATATTCTCTCAGTTTGATGTTTTCCTCCTTTTTCCCTTTTTCACATGTCTCATTCCACCACGCATTACCTGCGTGCTTTTTTTTCAAAACTTGATTAACAGCTTTTACCATAGGTGTTGACTGATTCGCAGCGGATAGCATTGCATTCTGAAACTGATCGTATAGGTCATCAACAGACTGAGTATCAAGTTCTTTTGTGTCGACATACAATGTTTTTAGTAATTCCGTGAATTAACCCAGTTAGCTAATTTATTATTATATTTTGGGACTTTTTCCATTGTTAAATCTGTTGGTTCAGGCTTTGATGTTTCAAAGGTAGTAATGATAGGAATATGATCACTATTGAGTGTGTCATCGAGGGTTTACCGATCGCAAAATGGCGCTAGATCTGGAGATATCAAGGTTAGATCTATTGCACTTGGCTTGTGCTTAGGGTTGTCAGGAATACGTGTTGTTTCTCCCATCATTTAAAAGATGTAAGGATGAGTCGATCTGATTTTCAATAGAACGGTTACAAGTAATGAAGTGACAATCCTTTTCCTAAAACGGGGAATGAGCATTGAAGTCCCCAGTTGTATCTATTGTTATCATCTGGTCTTACATGTAATGATCGTAACCATTCAGAATTAAGCTCGTTGGGTCCCCGTGGTAGATAGACTTACACAACAGTTAATACGACGTCAGTATGTGTGTGTGTGTGTGTGTGTGTGTGTGTGTGTGTGTGTGTGTGTGTGTGTGTGTGTGTAAGAGTGTGTGTGTGTGTGTGTGTGTGTGTGTGTGTGTGTGTGTGTGTGTGTGTGAGTGAGTGAGTGTGCATGTGTGTGTGTGCGCGCACGCGAGTATTCATGTATGTATAGGTACGTTTATGTCTTTGGATTTGGGGAGGGGGCTGGATGGAAAGGATATGCCCCAGCTACTCCTCATGTAACCCTCTTGACACCATTATTTGGAAACACACTTTTCTACTCTACAATTTGTTCCCGAGTGTAGCAGAACCAACATCACAAACAGCGCTGCTTTCAGAACCAGTGCTTTATGATGAGATCGTTGTATCTGGTGATAGCATGTTGAAATAATGAAAAGCAAACAAACAGACCAAAACTATGGAAATAGCATGTCCAAATGTTTTAAAAAAGTAAACAATCAGACCAAAAAGTTCACTGCATTGTACACATTCTTTTCAACCACAAAGCAACCATAGTACATAATGAATTCAGCAGAATATATGAAATTAATGTGTAATTTAAAAAGTGGTATGCAACATTGATTTCAATGATTCTGAAATGTCCATCAGGGAGCAGAGAAAAAAAAACCTCTAGAGACAGAGTGTCAGAGACACCCCCCCCCCCCCCCCCTCCCCACCTCCACCTTATACATAACATACGACGAGTCAAACTGAATCAAGCGCATAAATGCACACATGATGCTTCTGAGGGACTGAGAGTTCATACAGCCTTTCTCAAGATACCCAAATGTATCGTCATACTTCCATCAATGACGTTTTTCTCAAGATACCCAAATATATCGTCATACTTCCATCAGTGACGTTTCTCAAGATACCCAAATATATCGTCATACTTTAGTCAATGACAAGAAACGTCTCAGCCCTGTCAAAAGTGGGCTGACAAACTAGAGATAGATATTCCACAGAGAAACACATTCAATATAATCCACAAAACCTAAGACGTCAATCAAAATGTGTGCTACTGCACATCCTTCTTAAAACATTCAATCTAAAATTAGCACTGAACATACTGAACATGCAACAATTCAGTGTTTAGACAGTTCTTGAACAATTATTTAAAAAAAAAAAAAAACATACGACATCCACAAATACAAATTTAACCAAAAGCTATTGTATTGTTAATCATCCAATCCAAGCTAAGAAGCTTTTGGAGGATTCGATTTTTTGTATGATATTTAGTAAAACAGATATTCATAAACGTGAATGTAAAAAAGAAAAGCATACCTTTTTGCTGCTTTTCAAAGATACATTTCTCTAAAAGGTAAACAGCAGAACGTGATGCAGTGGTGTTTTTGGGGGAACGTATGAAAGAGTGGATGCCATGTGAATTGTTATTCAGAAACAAATCAAACTTTATGGTTGATAAATAAAACACTAACGGGGAAAAGCGATAATAATTGTGATTTTTGTTAGATGGTCCTGTTTCTCTCCCTTTACTCGCTCTAGAATGCTGCATTACATGATTTTATCCCTGTGTGTGCGTGTGCGTGCTCGCGCGCGCGCGCGCGCGCGCGTGTGTGTGTGCACGTGTGTCCGTGCGTGCGTGCGCGAGCGCGCGCGCGCGCGCGCGCGCGCGTGTGTGTGTGTGTGTGTGTGTGTGTGTATGTGCGCGCATGCGTGTGAGTGTGTGCGCGCGCGCGTCTTTTTTTTTTCTTCGATATTAATGCTATTGCTCTTTTCATCCGATTTGTTTGAAAGGGAATTAAAAAAAAAAAAAAAACTCTCTCTCCTCTCTCTCTCTCTCTCTCCACCTCCAGTTCTCTGAAAAAATCACAGTTTCTGTTCGATGCATTAAAAACTAGCAACGACTGGCAACATTGCAAATACGAAGTTTTCCCAACAAACTGACAAAACTGGACATCAAACGTTTCCCATCTTTTAGCACAAAGGATGGTGGAGGATTGCTCTCAGCCGCTTTGTTCGTCAGCTAAGGAGAAATACTTCTCTGCCCCCAATTTTGGGTGTATCTTTTTCTTGCTTGCTTTTTGGCCGACTGTGGGGGAAAAAGGCCAGTGACGGTGGGGAAAGACCCACTGACCGCAGGAAAGGTCCTGTTGACAGCGGGAAAGACTGTGACCTGGGATTCTTTACAGAGGGCACGCAAGACATGGCGAAAGCTTGGCCATGGATGGATTTGCACTGTCTTGAAGTGTCGGCGGAACAGCAACAAGTGAGGTTACGGGACGCATGCGGAAATTGCTTGAAGGTGGCGTTTCTCACTAGTGGGCTCTGCATTCATGAATATGGGCTGGCACACCAAACGTTCCCGTGGAGGTTCTGTTCTGTGTCATCCAGTGGCCATTACACAATGGCACCTGCCAGGGAACAATATATCGCTTGATGTCTTAATGGAATGCCCTGTGTGTGCCTGCACCCTCTGTGAACACAGCGCAGCTTCTGTGATGAGAGTTGGGAGTGGGTCGGTGTGTCCTCTAGGGGAAGGATTTAGTGCGTCTTCTCTATTAAAGTTAAGTTCTAATTTCACCTCCACCCTCTCCCTTACTAGTTATTGTGACGAGAGTTGGGGATGGGTCGGTGTGTCTGTAGGAGAAGAACTTAGAATGTTTACTCTGTTAGAGTTGTGGTAAAATTTCCACACTCTCTCCTACTAGTTAGGGAAGGTGCAACTTTTCGGTACTAGTCATCGAAATATTTTTTTCGGGACTGTTAAAATACTCAATAGTGGCTCAGGGAAATGTTTAGACTTGTACTCTTAAAAGTACTCGTAGCTCCGAGAGACAGACTTTGAGAGAAGTTCAAACATTCAATACTGATTGAACAACAAAGAACTGACACAATTTAAGTGCACTTTCACACATCAACTTTACTTGTTTATACAAAGGTTAAATATTCAATCTATTTCACAAAAAGTCAGTTCAGGCCGAGTTTTGGTTCACACTGTTTCATCATTAAGAGAGGGAAAGATCTGAAGGAGCTGAGTTGGAGTCCACTTGAAATATCAGAACTTGTCTGATGTTGGAGAGGATAGTTGATCTCTCTCTTGTTGCTGGTGATTGATCCACTTCTGTGGAACTGCTGCTTAATGGCTGGGCTGTGGTGTTTCTTCACTACCATACTGCTTTTCCAATCAGAATTATCATTCAGTTATCATCTTAACAGATAGTACTGAATACTGGCAAAAGTCAGATGGTGATCAAAGAATGTTGATCAGATTGTTAAGATGGTAATCAAGCGTCTTAATAGTTTTTACCAAGCTGTGGCAAACAAACTATTACAAACACAACACTCACTCACCATCTTGTTAGATGTCGCCAAGTATTGGCCTAAAGTTGA
>JADBJO010000373.1:738218-740718 GCA_016801955.1 Conus betulinus
CCCACAAATCCATACACACGCATGTGCACATTCACTTCACACACATACAAAAAAAAAAGGACAACCAATGTTAGGTAGGCATTCAAGGTCTGTTAAGTCGTAGCCACAAGTCCCTCTTCTTCAATTCTCTCATCTTAGTTGGTAATTCATTTATCCATCAGCTTCAAATGATGCGTAGTGTGGTCTCAAAACTTAGCGGATGTGGGGTAGCATATACGGACTAGTCCGCACGCAGTGACGTCTCCTCGATGAAACTGAAACTGGAACATCACAGAAGCTGATTTGGAACAGAATGTTGACTGACAATGGTGCGCGTACGCGCGCGTGCGCGTTTTGTGTGTGTGTGTGTGTGTGTGTGTGTGTGTGTGTGTGTGTGTGTGTGTGTGTGTGTGTGTGTGTGTGTGTGTGTGTGTGTGTGTGTGTGTGTGTGTGTGTGTGTGTGTGTGTGTGTGTGTGTGTGTGCGCGCGCGCGCGTGCGCGAGCGCGCGTGCCTTTGATTGTGGAAAACGAATGTTTAGAAGATAGCATGGTAACAATAACAACAACAACAACAACAACAACAACACACACATATCCCAACGCTGGAAAGACATCCTCTCAGTTTTGTCCTTGTCATGGACTCTCTACACACCTGCTTGCTTCCCCACTGATGTACACCCACCAGCGCAAACACGTCCACAGTATGCACTGGGGTCCCTGAGGGATTCGAAGTCTTAAATCAGTTGACGTCTGTTTGATCATTTGTGTCTATTATTGGAAAGTTCAGTATGAATCTGCCCCAATCCGCAGGAGTCTTCGCAGAGTTGGCTTTGAGATAATTCAAATATTTGATCGGTTGGTGATGTTTCTTGGTTTTCCTTTAAGTTTAGATGTGAGGCCACTTCCTCTATTGATGTTCAGCTCCGAAAGATAGTCTATGGCATAGTGGCTTTGCTTAGGTTTGTTGAAGTGATTCTTTAGATTCCTTATCGCATCAAATTGGCCAAGCTGTAATCCAGTTCTTATCGTTGCCTTGCCCTGACAGTAGATCTGCTCTCTAATTTTCTTTAACACCTGCATGTCCTGAGCAGGACATTAACATGCGTCTCTCCAATGAAAGGTTGCACATTACTTCACACCAAGCAGGGCTTCCAGTTCCATTCCCCACTACTTAAAGTAGGTTCATGGAGTCAGTCAGTATCATGGCTTGATTGGTCTGTGGTTGAGCGCCAGCAGAATGCTTGTGCCACTGCTTCTATCTCCATCGTCAGACTTCAAGTTGTTAAACTGTATGCACCATTTTTTCCCGGATAGTTCGGCCATTTTGCTTCACTGGGTGTCCCCAGCCTGACTTTACTTTGGTGACGGAACCGTCAGTGTATATATAACAATAGCTTCTTTTGTGCCGATGTTTTTCCACCTGCATCTGAATTTCTGCGTTGGTTTTGCCTTCAGGCCATTCTTGACAGTGTCTTCCAAGCTCTGGAGCGACGGCAGTTTGGTAGAGATGTTCGAAGTGGTCTGCTTACTTTTCCCCATCCTTTGTTTCTTTGAGTTCTGCAAACTGGCACACTTGCTGCGTATTGTCTTTTGCCATGACTTTCCATGACCTAGGCGATTGCCTTTTGTTGTCTTGACTGATGCATGCAATAGGTTTTAGGGATTTTCAAGTGCTCTTCAATCTGCCTTCGAGGTTTTCAAAGTCAACAAAAGCAACATACAACTTTTTGTGACAGGTGATTTTTTTTGGATTGCAGCAAACGAAGTAAAGATATGGTCGATAGTCGAATATCCCTTCTTAAATTCGATTAGGTGCTCATATTATTCTGGTTAATAATTCTTGTAATCTGTTTATTAACAATTGAAGTAGCTATTTTATACTGTTATATAAGACGATACCTCGATAATTGTTAACGTCAGTAATATCAACTTTCTTGAAAAAAAAGAATAATTATAGATTCTGTCTATTTTTCAGGTAAGTTCCCAACTCAGATTAATAGGTAAATAATATTACTAGAAAATCAACAAGTGAAGCACCACAATGTGTAAAATACTGACTTATAAGTCCATCTGGACCAGCAGACTTGCCGTTCTTTAGCTTACTGATGGCACGTCAAATTTCTTCTTTAGATATTGACCTGTCCATCACATTGTCGTCATTCTCTTGAACGAAGCTGCTTTCAGTTATCTCTTCTTCGTCTTTTTTCGTAAACAGTATTGAAATAATCAAATCACTCATTCACAGATATCTTATTTGAAGGATGGGCTTTTCCTTCAAAAGTTTGTGCACTGAGTCCCAGAAGTCCTTGGGACTTTTTACACAGTTTACCAATTCATTTACGAATGAATCATTATCATCTTTCTGTTTTCTTTAGTTTAAGTGTTTTATAATCACGTCTTGTAATGCAAAGTTCTTTTCTAATCCGTTTATCTTTTTTTTCCCCAACCATCTCAGTAGTCATCATATTCCATGTCTTGCCCTTCTACATTCATGATTGAACCAATCCTTCTCTTTGACTTC
>JADBJO010000373.1:748218-753765 GCA_016801955.1 Conus betulinus
GAGAGAGAGAAGGAAGGACAGACAGACAGACAGAAAGACAGACAGACAGACGGAGGGATATGCATTAACATTATGAAGGAAATTAAACAAAATAAATGAATGAACAAAATATCAAACGAGTTAAAAGTCAAAAAGTAAGAAAAGACATAAGAACAGAAAAAGAAAACGCAAAAAAGAACTTATGATTGTATGAGCGGCACACTCGCTGTGACATAGCTACATAGCATGAAGTACACTGCACATTCTGGCATTATTGACATCTACATCACTGCCGCAATTGTGTCAAATCACCATTAATAACAGCAAATTATTTGGAAACAGTAGCACTTGCAGACGGTAACAAGAATAATTTTGGTGAAGTAGGTATAAAAACGTTTGTTGGTGATACGGTAGTAATATGTATGTGCGGATGGCTTATTGAAACAAACAAAAAGACTCTTTGCGTTACTCTTCTTTCTTCCTCGTGCTTTGCTGTCCGTACTGTGGAATGGGTTTGTGTCACTATACTGATAAACCATATCGCTTACCGAACTATTTCGCTCCAGCTATAATGTTGTCAATGTATGCATGTTGAAAAAATAAATTTCAAATCTTAAGTTTGAAAATGTAACCATGTATACAAAGGCGAAAACAATCTGGCTCTTCGTAAAACTGTTAGTCCATTCATTGCCAGCAAATTCGTGCCAAAAGAACTGATGTAAATGGGTCATCATTTGAAACAGATTCAGCAAACTTCAAGGCATAATTAAATCGTTAACATATAATTAGTTTAGTACAGGACTAAGGGTAGATCCTCTGGTCACACCATATCTGGTGATCTGAAAAATGAGTTAGGAATATAAAACTTGGACTGGATAAAACTTAACAAACTTCTAACAGGACATGTATACTTTGCTTGATTTGGAAAAGTTACAATGGTAGATATCAAATCCTTGCGCAGAGTTTAGTTTACGATTTTTACAAAGCTACTTATTGCTCATTTACTTTCCGGCACGTATTACATGAATACTATTTTTCTCATACTGCTGAGGTGGATCAAATCATACTCATTTTAATGAAGGAAAAATTGTTTTTTCTGACGGGCTTCAGCGAGACAGAGAGAAAAAAAGGAAGAGAGCAGAGAGAGAGAGAGAGAGAGAGAGAGAGAGAGAGAGAGAGAGAGAGAGAGAGAGAAAGAGAGAGAGAGAGAAGAGAGAGAGAGAGAGACAGAGACAGACAGACAGACCAGAGAGAGGCAGACACAGACAGAGACAGAGAGAGACTGAGGGAAGAGAGAGAGAGAGAGAGGAGAGAGAGAGAGAGAGAGAGAGAGAGAGAGAGAGAGAGAGACAGACAGAGAGAGGCAGACATAGAGACACAGATAGAGACTGAGGGAAGAAATAAAAGAAAGAAAGAAAGAAAGAGAGAGAGAGAGAGAGAGAGAGAGGCAAGAAGAGAGAGAGAGCAGACAGACAGACAGACAAGACAGACAGATCGAACCAGATGGGCCAAACACAAGGGAGGCAGACAGACACGTAAGCAGGAAGACAAAGAGAAAAGATTAGCTAAAATTACAGAAAGGTAAAACAGAGAGACAAAGTAAAAAATATCTAAAAAACAGAAAGATAAGAAAAGAGCAAAGAGGAGAAGATTAGCTAAAATTAGAGAAAGATAAAGCAGAGAGACAAAGAGAGAAAGATTAGCTAAAATTACAGAAAGATAAAGACAGAGAGACAAAGAGAGAAAGTGAGAGATGAATCCTCGTGTCAATGAAATTACAGACAGATAAAGACAGAGAGACAAAGAGAGAAAGTGAGAGATAAATCCGCGTGTCAATGAAGTTTAGGAACAAAACGACGAAAGACAGATTTGTTTTGAATCTAATTCAGTAGCGGCCGGCGGGGGTGGGAGGTAGGAGGAAAGGGGGTAAGGAGGGTAATGGAGTGGGCGAGAGACAGGCTGTAGTTTGTGGAGGAGGGTTTCCAGAATCTGATTCTGCAGGAGTACAGTTTCTGGAATATTTGTGGGAGAGGTGGCGTGGGGTGGTGGAAGGACAGTAGTATTACTACAGGGACATAAAGGAACTCCTACAGTCGAACACACACACAACACACACAGACATAGACACAGACAGACAGACAGACAGACAGACAGACAGACAGACAGACACACACACACACACACACACACACACACACACACACATACACACACACACACGGACGCACACAATCAGCTCGCTGGCAATCACACATAAAAGAAGACAAGTGGATGTCGGGGCGGCCGAAGGTAGCAGGGATTCTGTCCTGGCCAGGGGCGTGTTACCGAAAGGTGACAGCGAATCCCAGAGTGAGAGGCGGGGGGAGGATTCCCTAGGGCCAACGGTCTGGGCCCCAAATAGAACGATGATATCATCCATAATCCACTTGACTCCATTAATTGTTCATGTGTTCTCTCTGCTTCTCTCTCTCTCTCTCTCTCCTCTCTCTCTCTCCTCTCTCCCTCCTCTCTCTCTCTCTCTCTCTCGTGTGTGGTGTGTGTGTGGTTTGTGTGTTGTGTGTGTGTGTTGGTTTTGTGTGTTGGTTGTGTTTTTTGTGTTTGTTTTGTGTTGTGTTTTGTTTTGTTGTGTGTTGTTGTGTGTGTGTGTGTGTGTGTGTGTGGTTTGTGTGTGTTGTTGTACGTGTGTGTGTGTGTGGTCGCGCGGCGCCGCGCGCGCGCGTGCGTGCGCGTATGTATATGCGTGCATGCGTGCGCGTGTGTGTGTGTATGTGTGTGTGTGTAAACGCTTGCTATGGTGTTTGCTTATGAATACAGGTGTGTGTGTGTTTGTGGGTGTGGGTGTTGTGTGTGTGGTGTGTGGTGTGTGGTGTTTGTGTGTGTTGTGTTGTGTGTATGTATTGTAGTGTTTTGTTTTTTGTGTGTGTGTGTGTTGTGTGTGTGTGGTGTGTGTGAATGTTGTGTGTGGTGTGTGTGTGTGTGTGCGTCGCGCGCGCGCGCGGCCGCAGCGCAGTGTGTGTTGAAGACCATACACAGATCAATAAATATATGTGCACCAAAGTACGACACACACCACACACACACACACACACCACACACACACACCACACACACAGCAATTAGCACACAAAAAAAAAAACAAGCGGTCACGCGTGCGCAGCGCGTGTCGCAGTTAAAGCAAGACATATACGCGTAACAAACGCATAAATGCCACCAAAGTACGGGCGCCGCGGCGCGCGCGCGCACACACCACACACCCACAACAGCTACGCGCACAGACACAAATCCACGAACGCATGATTTACTACACTTTCCGGCGCAAAAGGAAGTGTAACGTATAAATACACATATCATAAAATCCTTGACGTGTGTGGGCAAGCGCGCGAACAACACACACACCCACACACAGCACACACACACACACACACACACACACACACACACACCCAAAACCACGCACACACCACACACACCACACGACACTACCGTAGACATATTCACTACATACAAACAGAAAGAGAAGAGAGATAGAGGGTTTGGGGGAAGCGAGAGAGGGGATGTAGGGAGGGAGAAAGAGGGAGAGAGCAGACTACCATCGATTGGATTACAGATTGGAGAGGAAAAATGAGGATAGCAAAATGACCGCGATAATTCTCTCACCAACACTGTGTGGCAGGAGGGGGGGGGGGGGGGTGAGATCAGAGAGCCAGCTAGAGACAGCATGAGCCAGTATCAGAGGTACACACACACACCACCACACAGAGAGCTAGAGATAGAATATAGCAAGAGAGAGATAAGAGAGATGATGAGATGGAAGTTAGTAGGAGTGTAGGTGGGGGTGGTGGGTGGTTGGGTATGATGTTGATCGGGCGGCCAAGAATTGTCTGCTGGCGGGAGGAAGGAAAGAGAAGGGCTCCAATCAGGCACAGTCTGCCCTGGGAAAAAGTGCTTTCTCATGATAGCACGTCGCTCTCACCAACCGGCCAAGGAGAGAGCCTCCCGCTAATGAAAGCTTCTGTCCTTTCCGTTTCTCCCTATTCATTCACCTTGGTTCACGTAGCAACACAGAACCGCGCGCGCGCCCCAACACATATATACACACACACCCCGCAACGCAACATGCATCACGCATACACAGACTCGAATCTCTCCTGTCTCTCTCCTACTCGACACACAAACAGACAGACCACACTCAGCCACGCACCCATCGTCCCCAAACCCTACCCCCTCCCCACGCCCCCTCACCCCCCTCCCATCCCCACTCCCACACACACACACACACAGAAACAAACACGCACTGCACTCGCTCACACACAAGCCGCGCCAAAAGTCTACGTTATAGAAATGGACACGTATGAATATCTGTATTTGGACTCAGCTCGCGCATGCCAAAGCGGCGGCGTCACACCACACACACATCACACAATCACACTTACACCACACCCACCGACACGAACACACACACAACTAACACTAACACTACACACTACACTATGGTACCGCAGACCACACTCACACATAGCAGAGAGAAGAAAGAGAGAGAGCGAGAGAGACGAGAGAGAAGAGTAGGAGAGAAGAGAATAGGGGTTGGGGGTGTCGAGAGGGGAAAGGGAGATGAAGTGGAGAGAGCATGCCCATCGACTGGAATATTCAGATTCAAGTAAAATGAAGAAGACATGCTGGAATAATCATTCTCCTAAGACTGATCTGAGATAGAGAGAGAGATAGAGAGAAGGGGGGGGGGGGGAGCCAGAGGGGTAAAGTGCGAAAGTGGAGAAGGTCAGGGCACATCGGACTGGAATTTCAGATTCAAGTAAATATGAGAGAAAACTGGCTGGAGATAATCATCTCGCAAGACTGTCGCAGAGAGGAAGACAGAGAGCGAGAGACAGAGAGAGAAGGGGGGGAGAGGGAGGGAAAGAGAGGGAGTAAGGGAGAGCGAAAGAGAGATGAGTAGGGAGAGAAGGAAGAAACAAGAACAAAACAGAGAGTAGGGATATGGGACATAGATAGAGAGAGAGCAAACAGAAAGAATTACGTGTAACTAAGAGAGATATCTATATAGAGATAGATATAGTTAGACAGAGACATTAGACGGGACACGACATACATGACAGACATAAATAATTAGGTGAAATAAGATGATATAGACAGCATGAATAAATAAGTATTTGTAAAGAAAGTAAATCTAGATAATATAGATATAGAGAGATATACTAGTGAAGAGCTATTAGAGAGAGACATGACATACAACCAGACAGACAGACTGACAAGCAATATTTATGTAATTTGTTTAAAAGGTATAAGTATAGGAGTATGTACAAGACAATATTTACATATATAATTGGATGTACAATATTATATATAGGAGAGAGAGAATAGAGTAGAGATAGAGATGATAGTAGATAATGGGAGTTATATGATAGAGTCTAGATATTAATGGTTTGCACGTGTCTTAAAACGAGAGAGAGATATATGAAGATAAGATATTAGATAATATATATAATAGAGAGTGATAATTGGGTGTAAAAATAGAGGTACGATACATATTAGACGTACGACTTTGGTGGT
>JADBJO010000374.1:0-2500 GCA_016801955.1 Conus betulinus
TACATTTGCTGTCTTCTTTTCTTGACAGCTCGACCAGTGCCGCAATGAATGACGATTTTTCATCCAGTCGCCTCAGCAGGTGAACACCCCTGAGTTCCACTCTCTTTTTTTCCTACACCCAGGGACCATATTCACTCTCAGTTAACTCCAATCACTGTCTACCCAAAACTCTAAAAATGGCCATTTCATTTCATCTTTACAGGCAAACAATCACAACAACAACAACAACAACAACAACAACAACAACAACAACAAAAACATCACAATAACCAAACCACGGCCTACACTGGGGTCATGACATACTGTTATTATTGTTATTGTTATTATTGTATAATAGTTACAATGATTATCATTCTTTTTATCATTAAAGTTGTTGTTATTGTTGTCGTCGTGGTTATTGTTGCTGTCATTGTTTCTTTCCGGTTTTGTTGTCGTTTGTTGTTGTTTTTGTTGTTGTTTGTTGTTTGGGGGGAGGGTTGCAAAGCATCTCAGAAAGCAAAAACATTTCGCTGGGTTTCAGTGAAAAGATATCAACAGAAGATGAAGTAACACTGTTTCCCATTCTAACACCTTTTTCAGGTTGATATGCCATCAGTAGCCAAGAGTAATCAAAGAGAAAAGGGAACTAACAAGTCAGACATCTTTTCTTTCTTTGCTCTGTAAAGACAAGTGTCCTGTATTGTATACAAAACATCATCATCAAACAGATCTGGTTTGAAAATGTATACACAAATTGCCTACTGTAGGACCTTGCAATATGAAGCATTCATACTGTTAAAATATCACTTGCACGCATATTATGCATGAGACCAGCAAATCTTGATAGGATTCAATGGGGCTGTTGTAGACTACAAATCCTTTTGACTTTGGCAAGAACCTGCCTTCTGTATTCAAGTGACTTCATATTCATGTCATTATCAATTAATTCTTTCTCATTGTTAAGGCCGAGCTATATATCAGTCTGGACATCGCATTGGCTACTTTAGCTAGTACGCACTCCTAATACTAGAATACAAACTCTGGCACCCCCCCCCCCCCCCCCCCCCCCCCCCCCCCCAAAGAAAGAAAAAAAAGAAAAAAAGAAACAGAGTTTTGAATTGACACGCCTATTTCAAGTTGTAATTGTCAACATTTAAGTTAGTAAAAACAATACCAGTATCCAAGTAATACGAAATGGGCGTTAAGTAAGAGATTGTATGGTCATCCCACTGAAGAAGATGTCTATACCTGAAACAAAGAAGCACACCCCCCACACACACACACACACCCACCCATCCACACACACACACACACACACACACACACACACACACACACACACACACACACACACACACACACACACACACACACACACCATCACTTTAATTGGTAACTAACAATAAATGGTTTTTAAGGCTTATGGACACGCAAGAGCTAACTTGCAATGGACTTACGACAATTTAAGCGCGAATAATCTTCCAGTTACAGAGCTAAGCATTCCCTTTGAAAAAACAAACAAAAAAAACAACAACCGTGTTTGATCTTTTGAGTTGTAAATTCATGTTCAAGGTATTGAGAAGATACTGATTGGGAAAGTTCTGAGACAGGTTGAAACTTGTTTTGCAAGAAGAAGAAGAAGAAGACGAAGACGAAGACGAAGACAAACAATCACAACAACATCAGCAGTCACTGTAATCGCACACGCAAGATTCAAGATTCAAGATTCAAGATTTAATTATCCTGTCACCGCTTTGGGGGTATGGAGGACATAAAACAAAAGAAAAAACAATGTAATCCACTTCATCATGACACAAAATGACTACGCAAAATACAGGAAGCGTTTTATGTGTATTAAAGGCGTAATGGCATAATCACTAAAACATAGAGTAGGCTGGTCTTCATAAACTTACACCATTTTCTGAATTTTAAATATTTACTCCTTTAACAGAACATTCTTGCCAGCCGAGAATAGTCTGCACAGGTTGTAAACAGATTTCACACTCGTATACTTTCTGGGAATAAAACGTACTCGTAACCCTTCATATACTTTGGGCATTCCATAATAAAATGAAATTCGTCTTCAACATCTTGTTTACAATCTTTACAAAAGCGTTCCTCGCGGGCAAGACCAAGTCTTCTTCCTACTTCAATCATGAGTTTGTGATATATATATATATATATATATATATATATATATATATATATATATATGTCAGGTAATTGTTCAATGTAATTTTCACGTTTGAAATCTGTTTTATAATTTCTATAGAATAGACATTTATTACTTGAATGTCACACCTTATTCCACGAACGTACATAGTTATCTTTCAAAGATAAAGAAATGTTTCTACATGACGATCTTCTTTAGAAAACTGCTGTTTTCCCAAATACAATCATAGCCTGTTTCTACAAAAATGCTTTGTATACACTTTATCCACCCAGACATATAAATACCATTTTTTATACAAGTCATACCTCACACACACACACACACACACACACACACACACACACACAC
>JADBJO010000374.1:5000-12551 GCA_016801955.1 Conus betulinus
TTAGGATATCCTGTCAGTGCTCTCAGAGACGCATCCATTTAGTGGATGGAACTCGACTGTTCCAATCTCCCATCTGAGCCCATAGCAAAACTCATCTTTGGGTAGGAGCCGATCGGTGCTGGAAAATCCCACATGGGTCCGCTGGGAATCGAACACTTGATCCTACATTATTATTATTATTGTTGTTGTTGTTATTAATGTTATTATTATTATTATTATTATTATTATTATTGTTGTTGTTGTTGTTGTTGTCGTCGTTGTCGTCATCATCATCATCTTCATTATCTTTACCATCATTATCACCATGATCATCGCCATTAACACTGTTGCCACCACTACAACCACGCAGTTCGACAATCCTCTAACCCGCCTCTTCTCTCCCTTCCCTACTGTATAGCCACTATCAAAAAAACCCATTTCTACCATCGCAATCCCCTGAGGGCGCACCCTTTCAAATGATCAGGGAAAAGCCTATGCAGGGAAGTTGCACGGATTTGTGTGTGCACAGTAGTCCTGAAAGTCGTTGCCCACTCTTGCAAAGTGATGGCAAAGTGATGACCCTGCTGGGCTCTTGTAAAACAAAGTTTAACAGATCAAAGCTGTAACAAAGTGCGACACAATCAAACACAAACCAGTGTGTAATATGTTTCGATCAAAGGTAACTGTCATTCCTATTTGAGTGCAGTGATTCTACTTGAAAATTGTGTGCTGAACGAGATAGAAAAATCAGATTTGTCAGAAATGAAAATGTTCCATACAATTTTTAATGGAATAGTATTGCACACTACCAGAGTAGTTAGGTCGCAGGCGGCCCCAGTGTTTCCAAATATTCATGCATCTTGCAGGGTACAACGGGGACGAGAGAGAGACCAGGTTTCCTCTTGAACGTAATGCTAGTTTACTCCTAAAAACAGTTTTATACAATGCTTATTGCATTTTGTCCAACAGCTGTATATAATGATTTGTGTGTGTGAATGTGTGTGTGTGTGTGTGTGTGTGTGTGTGTGTGTGTGTGTGTGTGTGTGTGTGTGTGTGTGTGTGTGTGTGTGTGTGTGTGTGTGTGTGTGTGTGTGTGTGTGCGTGTGTGTGTGTGTGTGTGTGTGTGTGTGTGTGTGTGTGTGTGTGTGTGTGTGTGTGGATACATACAAGCAGCAGACCAACTGGCAATAAGAAATCTTGCTGGTGAAATGTCTGTCTGTTCTTGACCCGAAGAAACAGAACAGTCATAGCATTGCTTCCAACACCTGACCTACCTGCTCCTGTGGCAACTGTTCCTGCCCCACTTGTTCCACCTGATCCTACCCCACCTGTTCCACCTGTTCCTGCCCCACTTGTTCCTGCCCCACCTGTTCCTGCCTCACCTATTCCTGCCTCACCTGTTCTGCCCCACCTGTTCCTGTCCCACCTGTTCCTGCCCCACCTGTTCCTACCCCACCTGTTTTTCTGCACCACCTATTTCTGCCTCACCTGTTCCTGCCCCACCTGTTCCTGCCCCACCTGTTCCTGCCCCACCTATTTCTGCCTCACCTGTTCCTGCCCCACCTGTTCCCTGCCTCACCTGTTCCTGCCCCACCTGTTCCTGCCCCACCTGTTCCTGCCCCACCTGTTCCTGCCCCACCTATTTCTGCCTCACCTGTTCCTGCCCCACCTGTTCCTGCCCCACCTGTTCCACCTGTTCCTGCTCCCTGTTCCTGCCCCACCTGTTCCTGCCCCACCTGTTCCTGACCCACCTGTTTCTTGCCCCACCTGTTCCTGCCCCACCTGTTCCTGCCCCACCTGTTCCACGTGTTCCTGTTCCTCACCTGTTCCTGCCCAACCTGTTCCTGCCCCACCTGTTTCCTGCCCCACCTGTTCCTGCCTCACCTGTTTCCTGCCCCACCTGTTTCCTGCCCCACCTGTTCCACGTGTGTTCCTGCCTCACCTGTTCCTCCTGCCCCACCTGTTCCTGCCCCCCCACCACCTGTTCCTGCCCTACCTGTTCCTGGCCCACCTGTTCCTTTCCCACCTGTTCCACCTGTTCCTGCCCCCACCCTGTTCCCGTCCCCACCTGTTCCTGCCCCACCTGTCCCACCTGTTCCTCCCTGCCCTACCTGTTCCTGGCCCACCTGTTCCTTTCCCACCTGTTCCACCTGTTCCTGCCACACCTGTTCCCGTCCCACCTGTTGCTGCGCCACCTGTTCCTGCCCCACCTGTCCCACCAGTTCCTGCCCCACCTATTCCACCTGTTCCTGCCCTACCAGTTCCTGCCCCACCTGTTCCACCTGTTCCTGTCCTGCCCTACCTGTTCCTGCCCCACCTGTTCCCCCTGTTCCTGCCCCACCTGTTCCACCTGTTCCTGCCCCACCTGTTCCACCTGTTTGCCCCACCTGTTTCCTTCCTGCCCCACCCCCCCACCTGTTGTTCACCTGTTCCTGCCCCACCTGTTTCCACCTGTTTCCTGCCCCACCCACCTGTTTCTGCCATCCTGTTCCTGCCCCACCTGTTCCTGTCCTACCCTGTTCCACCCTGTTCCTGCCCTACCTGTTCCACCTGTTCCTGCCCCACTTGTGTCTGCCCCACCTGTTCCACCACCTGTTTCTGCCTCACCTGTTCCACCTGTTCCACCTGTTCCTGCCCCACATATGTCTGCCCTACCTGTTTCACCTGTTCCTGCCCCACCTGTTCACCTGTTCCTGCCCCACCTGTTCCTGCCCCACTGTTTCCACCTGTTTGTGCCCCACCTGTCCCCCTGTCCAGATCATTCTCTGAGATGTAGTGATTATGTGAAATGATGAAAACATTCTTATCTTGATAAAAGAGACGAAAGGAAATATTGCTGATATGCAATAATTATATTCTTGGTTTATCGTAAAGGCTCTCTATGGAAATCTATTCCCTCAATATGTAAAACATTATATCGAAACGGTCTACGTGGAAACCCTTTCCCTCCAATGTGTAGAACATGATTCTGGAAAAGAGAATCTTCTATTGTGATAATGTATGGAACTTTGTAGATTTCGCTATGGGTATTTTTTTTCCCCAAGTTTTAGTGAAATGTAAAGTAAACTGTTGGCTATGAATATGATTAATTACCATGATGAATAATAGCCATGTTATAGTAAGCTAGATAATCAAAGTAGTTATCAGTTTCCCCAGGTAAAGGCATTGTCCTGGTGTGACCGGGACCTGGCTGCTACTGCCAGAGGGTCTGGGTGTAGCTGGAGTCTACCCCTGTGTCCACCCTGCTGGGGATGTAGAGAGGTCGACGTGGAAGTCGGCAGTGACCCGACGTGCCAGTTCCTGCCCCATCTGTTCCACCTGTTCCTGTCCACCTGTTCCTGCCCAACCTGTTCCTGCCCCACCTGTTCTTGCACCACCTGTTCCTGCCCCACCTGTTCCTGCCCCACCTGTTTCCTGCCCCACCTGTTCCACCTGTTCCTGCCCCACCTGTTCCTGCCCCACCTGTTCCTGCCCCCCTGTTCCACCTGTTCCTGTCCCACCTGTTCCACCTGTTCCTGCCCCACCTGTTTCTTGCCTCACCTGTTCCTCCTCCCCCCCACCTGTTCCACCTGTTCCTGTCCCACCTGTTCCACCTGTTCCTACCCCACCTGTTCCTGCCCCACCCTGTTCCTGCCCCCCTGTTCCTGCCCCACCTGTTCCACCTGTTCCTGCCCCACCTGTTCCACCTGTTCCTGCCCCACCTGCCCCCTGCCCCACCTGTTTCCTGCCCCGCCTGTTCCACCTGTTCCTACCCCACCTGTTCCTGCCCCACCTGTTCCTGCCCCACCTGTTCCTGCCCCACCTGTTCCAAATGTTCCTACCCCACCTGTTCCTGCCCCCCACCTGTTCCCTGCCACACCTGTTCTTGCACCACCTGTTCCTGCCCCACCTGTTCCTGCCCCACCTGTTCCTGTGCCACCTGTTCCTGTCCCACCTGTTCCTGCCCCAATTGTTCCAACTGTTCCTGCCCCACCTGTTCCTACCTCACCCTGTTCCTGCCCCACCTGTTCCAAATGTTCCTGCCCCACCTATTCCTGCCCTACCTGTTCCTGCCCCACCTGTGTTCCTGCCCTACCTGTTCCTGCCCTACCTGTTCCTGCCCCCCACCTGTTCCACCTGTTCCTGCCCCACCTGTTCCTGCCCCACCTGTCCCACCTGTTCCTGTCCCACCTGTCCCACCTGTTCCTGCCACACCTGTTCCTGTGCTACATGTTCATACCCCACCTGTTCCTGCCACACCTGTTCCTGTGCCACCTGTTCCTACCCCACCTGTTCCTGCCACACCTGTTCCTTGCTACATGTTCCTACCCCACCTGTTCCTGCCACACTTGTTCATGTGCCACCTGTTCCTACCCCACCTGTTCCTGCCACACCTGTTCCAACTGTTCGTGCCCCACCTGTTCGTGCCCCACCTGTTTCTGCCTGCCCCACCCTTTCGTGACCCACCTGTTTCTGCCCCACCTGTTCCTGCTGTTCCTGTCCCACCTGTTCCTGCCCCACCTGTTCCTGCCCCACCTGTTCCTCCCCTACGTGTTCCTGCCACACCTGTTCCTGTGCTACATGTTCCTACCCCACCTGTTCCTGCCACACCTGTTCATGTGCCACCTGTTCCTACCCCACCTGTTCCTGCCACGCCTGTTCCTGCCTCACCTGTTCCTGCCCCGCCTCTTCCTGCCCCACTTGTTCCTGCGCCACCTGTCCTGCCCCACCTGCCCCACTTCGTTTGTTGGGAAAAATGGAAAGAGAAGTGTTTTGCTTGGTGTGTGTGTGTGTGTGTGAAAGTATATGGTCTCTTTCACTACAGTGTACCCAAGGGTGGTGCACTTTACAAAAAGAAAGTTACTGGTGACATTCACTCCCAGTGTACCTGCCAGGGGTGTGCACCACTTAGTTTAAAAACAAAATCCTTTTAAAGAAAGATCTTTCCATCAAATCGTTTTAATTTGACCGATTTGAGTGGGAAGTCACATGAAAATCAAAACTGGTACAAACATTTGAAACAGATGTGGACTTAACTACAACTACTGTCGCCATATCATTACTAAAATGGTAGTAGTCCTCCGTTTACTGTATATATCATTATCATTATTATGATTAGTAGTCGTAGTCGTAGTCGTAGTAGCAGTAGTAGTAGTAGTAGTAGTAGTAGTAGTAGTGGTGGTGGTGGTATATTATCATCATTATTAGCATTATCATTATCACCATTATTATTTCAACTCGCATTGTCTCCTTCCTAGCAGCTTTCTTTGACATTAACGTCCATCCTGCGCCCAGTTTGAGAAGATCAGTGACTGCTCATTGTTCGTTTTTATTGTCCTGAATGCCGTTTTTCTTGCTTGACTGAGACCAAAGATGCCAAAACGCGTCAAGTTTTCTCTTGTAATTTGTTCGTCCCATTTGTCCGGCAGAATAATATATTTTTTTGTTTTGTTTTCTAAAGGAGATAAAGCATTTCCCACAAGTCTCTCATTATGTTATGGCACATTACGTTTTCAACTACTCTTACATTATGCACTCATAATTTAGGAGTACAGAATTCATCAACACGACAGGAAACAATTTAGGGGAACAGAATTTATCAAACACGACAGGAAACACCCTTTCATCCATTCCTTCATTATGTGCATGTACTGCATCTGTGTGTCATCAGGTACATGTTTATCAACCAACCTTAAAACATCTAAACATCTTCGTGTTAATGACATATTGCACGAGCAATCTCCATCGTGATCTTTACAGTTAATAGGGAGCGTTGACACAGCTGTGTCATCCTTGCCAACCCGAGTTGCACGTGATGTGCCATCCTTACCTTTTCGCATTCACCTCAATGTTTTGATTTAGGCACATATTTCATGAATCAAATTGTTATGACATTACTGTAACAGGTACGCCATATATCTAAGTGGACATTTTCAGTTTATATCCTGGCCTAAGTAACAGTTTTTACCTTCGATGACCAGCTGATCAAAAATCAATGCTCTTTTTTTTCTTCCTTATCTGGCGACTCTCGGATGAGGAACGAGGGATGTGTGTTTTCCCCATGTTTCTCTCACTTACTAGGTGACGTCTTCTCCGACAAATACACTAGTACCTCCCAGCCTATGTCTAGCACCCAGAATTGATTTCTGGGCCCTAAAAAATACGAAAACCAACGATTGAAGAGTCTGTTTGCCCATTCAAGCTGTAGATCTTGTCAAACCGTATGTCCTTGCCAGTTCTAATTTCTCAGCTAACAAACAATACGCGAGGCCCTCACAGTCCTGCCTGGGTTTCCCGTTCTCCCCTGGCAATGCCATGGAATACTGCATATACGACATTCTAGATCGTTGGTCTGTCGTTCAAGTTTCAATACGTTTTCCATTCAATCTGTCATTCTGTGCCGTAAGGTTTTCACTTTTACGCCTAAGATCAACGACGTCCCCTTTTCAAAAAGATAATGTCATCATGCAGTCCAGCATAGCAGCAAGTTTCATGAATTGAAGGCTGACATGTATGTCCCTCATGTTAGCCTTCAATTATGGAAACTTGCAGCTATAGTCCTAAATGGAAAACCTGACATCATTGAGACTGGGCTCTGTAGCTATCTGAGAGGAGGAGAGGCTGGATGCCGGTGAGCCCTGCTGGAACTTCTGAGTCTGGTCTGTCTCAGGCTGCCGGCTTTGTTGCCAGGAGCAGGTCGGGGTTCTGATCAAAGTTACCACAGTGCTGGAGCAAAAGTCCGTAGTTCGAGAGAGAGAGAGAGAGAGAGAGAGAGAGAGAGAGAGAGAGAGAGAGAGAGAGGGGCAAAACTATGCTAACACATCTGCCACGTATGAATTCTCAATGTCCTAAAGAATAAGGCAGCCTTTTTTTTCAAAACAGGATGATGTGTGAAAGAAAGAAATATAGTCACAAATCCAGCACATGCAGCTTGGATGGAAAATGGTATTGAAGACATGATGGTGAATGTAGAAGAACGCTTCATTAGAATATCTGTAGACCTCACAATTTCACTTTGATTACGGAGCTCTAGCCTGTTAATGCTTATATTCTGCGTGCCGGAAGTGAACACCGAGAGAGAGAGAGAGAGAGAGAGAGAGAGAGAGAGAGAGAGAGAGAGAGAGAGAGAGAGAGAGAGAGAGAGAGAGAGAGAGAGAGAGAGAGAGACAGACAGACAGACAGACAGACAGACAGACAGAGACAGAGACAGAGACAGACAGACTGACAGACAGACAGAAGACACAGAGAGATTATACTGTCACCGGATGCAAGCTGTAAAGCATCCGAAACCCCCTTATTCTGTTTTGGGGTATATAATTTATATGAGGTCAAAAACCGCGGAAAACGAAATGTGTTCCTTTCCATCTCAATGATCACTTTCTCCACGTGAACCAACACCACCACTGGCAAGGGAGGTAATGTTCCACAACGTCTCCAAAGCTTCTGTGTCTGTCCGTCTCTCACTGTGTACACTGTTAAGTGGTCGTGGGCTGCGCACTGTAGGTACATGTGACGAAGGCTGATCATGATGGGCTGTCTGACCTGGTGCCACCCTGCAGAAGCAGACTCTGGGTAGTATCCCACAGCTGCACA
>JADBJO010000374.1:12651-30151 GCA_016801955.1 Conus betulinus
TGTCAACAGTCTAGTAATTCTGGCTTATAATACCGATCTTCTCCAGCTACACATGTGATGTCACCTTCTCCTTCTGTTCATACTTACTTTAATTTTTTCATTTTTGTACTCCCAGTTCTTAAAAATGTATTCCACTCGCTCCAGACAAAACTACTTGGCCGATCTTTCTGAATATTTGTAGGTATGTTCATTATGGGCCAGGATGATGCTCGATGTTTTAGTTTACCGTTACAGCCGTTACTGACGGCTGTAACGGCCTGTAACGGCTGTTTCTTCTTTATGGAATATCTCAGAAAGTACTTGGCCATCCTGTATGAAAATTAGCAGGTATGTTCATTATGGGTCACGGATGATGCCCGATGTTTAGTTTATCCGGTTATAGCCGTTACTAACGGTTGTAAAGGCCTATAATGGTTTTTCTTGTTTATGGAATATCTTAGAAAGTACTTGGCCGATCTTCCTGAAATTAGCAGGTATCCTCATTATGGGTCAGGAATAATGCCCGATGGTTTTAGTTTACCGTTGTAGCCGTTACTAACGGCTGTGACGGCCTGTAACGGTTTTTCTTCTATATGGAATATCTCAGAAATACGTGGCCGATCTTTCTGTAAAGTTGTATGCATGTTCATTAATGGTCAAGGATGATGCCCGATGTTTTAATTTAACCCGTTATAGCCGTTACTAACGGCTGTAACGGCCTGTAAGGATTTTTCTTTTTTATGGAATATCTGAGAAAGTACGAGGCCGATCTTTCTGAAAATTTGTAGGTATGTTCATTATGGGTCACGAATAATGAGCGATGTTTTAGTTTACCGTTGTAGCCGTTACTAACGGCTGTAACGGCCTGTAACGGCTTTTCTTCTTTATGGAATATCTCAGAAAGTACTTGGCCGCTCTTTGTGAAAATTAGCAGGTAAGTTCATTATGGGTCACGGATGATGGCTGATGTTTTATTTTGCCCCGTTATAGCCGTTACTAACGGCTGTAACGGCATGTAACGGTTTTTTATTCTGTATGGAATATCTTAGAAGAAAAAGAAACACCTGAAGGTGCTGGGTAGGGACCCAGAGAAGCACTGTCTACACCTGCCTTTAGAGCAGTTTCTTTACGGAATATCTTAGAAAGTACTTGGCCGATCTTTCTGAAAATTAGCAGGTATCCTCATTGTGTGTCACGAATAATGCCCGATGTTTTAGTTTACCGTTGTAGCCGTTACTAACAGCTGTAATGGCCTGTAACGGTTTTTCTTCTTTATGGAATATCTCAGAAAGTACTTGGCCGATCTTTGTGAAAATTAGCAGGTATGTTCATTGTGCGTCACGGATGATGCCTGATGTTTTTAGTTTACTCCATTATTGCCGTTACTAACGGCTGTAACGGCCTGTAGCGGGTTTTCTTGTTTATGGAATATCTGAAAATTTGTAGGTATGTTCATTATGAGTCACGAATAATGAGCGATGTTTAAGTTTACCGTTAGATCCATTACTAACGGGCTGTAACAGCCTTTAACGGTTATTCTTCTTTATGGCATATCTCAAAAAATACTTGGCCGATCTTTGTGAAAATTTGCAGGTATGTTCATTCTGGGTCACGGATGATGTCCAATGTTTTAGTTTAACATCACAGCCGTCACTAACGGATGTAACGGCCTGTAACGGTTTTTCTTCTTCATGGAACATCTCAAACGTTCTTATGGGACATAAGGGAATTTGTGGCGGAGTGCGATTTTCCGGTATTTTCCGGTAAGACAAAAGTCTTAACGCATGTCAGGCATGCGCAAAAGCACTTCCCTTTTCGACGTATGTCAGGCATGCGTAAAAGCACTTCCTTTTTCGAGTAACACGCTAGTAGTGAAGACGCACTCTCTCCTCCACGAAAAAATGAAATGTTGAATCCAGTTACCTGGCAAACAAATATATTGTCCTTTTGAAGCTATTGGTGAGTTTAATCGTCGAATTCCATTACCTGACCAACAAAAGGTATTGTACATTTGAAGCTAAGGTTGAATTTATTCGTTGAATTCCTCACTTGCAGAAAACAAAGTGATCAAAGAAAAACACTAATGGGACGTAAAGTTACGAAATTACAAGAGAAAAGGAATTCTGATGTTTACAGGTTAACTATTATATGTACCTGTTCATATACCCCACCGAGTATAATGCTTGTATATGAAAAAGTGACACATTATAATTTCACTCCTCATGGAGTGGACCTAAGCGCAATACAATATCTTTGTGTCATATGTTGCATGTATGTGAGAAAAGCGTGAAAGAGAAAGCATGTTGATTAGGTGGTGAGTGAAGATGGGTGAGGAGATGAAAGAGAACAGCTATCAATTGCCAGGGGACCTAATAAGAAGCATCAGCCACAAAAAGTACTTGGCCGATCTTCGTGAAAATAGCAGGTATGTTCATTATGGCTTACGGATGATGCCCGATGTTTTAGTTTACCGTTATAGCCGTTACTAACGGCTACATCGGCTTATGATGGTTTTTGTTTTTTTATGGAATATCTACGAAAGTACTTGGCCGAACTTTCTGAAATTGCGTAGGTATGTCCATTATGCGCGACGGATGATGCCCGACGTTTTAGTTTATTGTTGCAGCCGTTACTGACGGCTGTAACGGCCCATAATAGTTTTTCTTTTCTTTTTTATGGAATGTCTCAGAAAGAACTTGGCCGATCTTTCTGAAAATTTATAGGTATGTTCAGTATGGGTCACGGATCACGCCCGACGCTTAACTTACCGTTATGGCCGTTACTAACGTCTATAACGACCCATAACGGTTTTGTTTCTTATGGAATATCTCAGTAAGTAAGTGGCCGATCTTTCTGAAAATCTGTAGGTATATTCATTATGGGTCAAAGAGATGCCCGTTGTTTAAGTTTGCCGTTATAGCCGTTACTAACGGCCCGTTATGGTTTTCTTCTTGATGGAAAATCTCAGAAAGTTCTTGGCCGATCTTTCTGAAAATTTGTAAAGTATGTTATAGGTCACAGATAACGGCCGATATTTACCAGAATAGCCATTACTAACAGTTACACCAGCCCAAGACGGTTTTTACTTTTTTATGGAAAATATCACGCGTATTCAGGATAAACTGGGAGTACGTTTATATGTTTTGCATCTTGAGCTTTTCTGTACCGCCATCTTTTTTCTCTAATTGTTTTTATATGTACGAGTCAATAACCTATTGCTGCTCCAGGGAAACTTTTCAATCTACATTTTTGTTCTCACAGTAGATAAATATTGTTCTGTCTTTTATCCGATTCGTATGACTGGAAACAATGGCATGGATACAAAATACATAGCAATACAATATGATGCTTTCTGTATTTCTTGTGCAACTGGTTTTTTTTTTTTTTTTGTTATTTCGTTCACTTCTAGTGTTACACCATCATACCACCCCATTGTTATGTTGCATTCGCAGTGCATGTGTAGCCTTGCTATTTCCTAATGAACTGTTTTTGTTATCTTTAATGCGTTGTTATTTATTACAGCGAGGAGATTGTGAGACAGTTGACTTAAATTCAATCATGACGAACTAAAAGACTCCAGACATCTCTGAACAATTCTAATCCTCCATTGGAGGAATATTCGCCATACCGCTTCGCCTAGAAAAGGACCCTGTTGCCCTCACAAACAGTTTTAACCACGTGTTTACATGAAGAGCAACACAGGTCTTAGGAATAAGCAAAATGGAAATCGAAACTATGGATTTCAAATAACATTTTGGAGATGTGGGACGGGACGATAGAAGGAGCTTAAAACGGCTGTAGTAGACTGAGGGAGGGTAAAATACGGTTCTGTAAACGAGAGAATCATGGAGACATGAAGATCATAAAGAAAGCTGGATCAAACATCATTATGAGGAAACTGGAAAAAAAAAATACTAGACAACAATAACGTAAAGACACCTTGAAAGATTGTGAAAGACATAACCAAATAGAAGCAAATAAACTCAGCCCTATTCAGGACAGAAATTGCAAACAATCTGACTCTAGATGAAAAATCATGAAAAAAGGTGGACGGAACAGTTTTGAACTCTACAGTAACCAGAGCACAGGATTTCGGGAGATCTAAAAAAGCTAACAGCACAGGATTCATCAAAATGAGAACGGCTTCCCAATACTCAGTGAAGAAGGTATATCTGCAGTGACATTGCTAGCATGGGGAAACGTTGCAGGCATTGACAACATCGCTGCAGAACTCTTGAAACACGGCAGAGAGGCTGTAGCTGAAATCCTGAGAGTCATGTGCTACCAAGTATTGCACGCTCAGGAGCGGCACACACTATGGACTCAATCACTAATCATCATCACCCCCAAGAAAGGAAATCTCCAACAATGCCAAAACTATCGCATCACAAGCTTGAATAGCCAGAGCAGCAAAGTAATGATCAAATCGTTCTGAATAGATTGCAAGCGCAAATAGATACAATTACTGCCAAAGAACAACCAGCCCACCATGGCGAAGTGGTTAGTGTCACGGACTCCCGGCTGGGAGGTCGTGAGTTTGATTCCCATTAGAGCCATGCGGGATTTTTATGCCCGGACCGGCTGCTACCCAGAGCTGAGTTTGCTACGCCGTACTTGGATGACTGGGACCACACAGTCGAGTTTCCTCCACTTAATGGACGCGTCTCTGAGAGTGTTGCTCAAACTTCCTGACAAACACTGCAGGTGTCTGTATCTCTCGAGCCTGGTTAACGCCAGGATGTGTAATGAAGCGTAGAGTACAGCCCTGTGATACAGTCTCAGACTGCAATGGAAATCCGTAGCATCATCCTCATCATCCTCATTCTCGTCCATAAGTATTAAAAAAAGTCTAGAATTCTGTGGCATTTCATGCCCTCCTCTCATGGTGACCATAGTGTCGATGTCCTCCTCACGTCTATGGCCTTGGTTTGATTCCGTTGGGGTCACAGGTATCGGCGAGTGTAAGGGGTTGTCACTGGATGGATATGGTGGCACTTTCAGAAGGAGAGTTCACGCATGCCGGCTCCACGACTATGTAATCATTGTTGTTACTGGGGGAGAGGGGGGGGGGGGGGGGGGGGGGGGGTAGTAGTATAAGTGTTTCTGCATAGGGTGGATCAAAGCAGGCGCCACTGAAATGACTCGGCAGCAGTGCAGTGTTTCCTCCGGTGGGTTACCTCTTGACTGCTTGAAATTGACTGCTCCCTGTGAATTGCTGGTGCTGGGGCCGTGGCGGGCCCGGCCAGGCTGCGTCTGTGGACGGGGTGTCAAAATGAGCAGCGTGGGTGCAAGGAATCTGAAATGGCACAGAAGACAGGTCAGCAAAAAAAGACAGAAAATACTGCTAAAGAACAGGCCGGATTTCACAAAAGCAGAAACAAATTGGACTGATCTGTAATCTACCTACCCTTTGCAGAAATCAAAAAAAGAAAAAAAATCTCTCACACTATGGAGAGTTCCTGGCAGGAAGCACTATGGGCCACAATGAAGAATTATTTTAACATTAGGCAGAAGCTCATCGACATCAAACAGCCACTGCATTCCAAACCAAAGTTGGAAGCTCGTACAGGGTGCTGTTGCATAAAGATTCTATGCTTCAATTAGAGCTCGTGAGGCAACCTTCTGTTCTCCTTCACTTATCTACGTATTTCCCTGCGCTCATCAGGACTGGTGCACTCACAGATCATGTTGACGCAGTCAGCACTGGAGGAAAAACCATCACAAATCTCTGATTTGCAGAGAATGGCCCGACAGACAGTGAAATAGAGCTCACTGAGCTTGCCGACAGACTGCATGAAACACCAGCCATACAGGCCATGGGAATCAGCGCTGAGAAGGCCACGGTGACAGCTATCCACGACTCCGCCGTCAATACTGATATATCTGTACACAGTCAGAGGCTAGAATCAGTGCAACAGTTCACTTACCTAGGATCCCTCATCAACAGTGAGGGATCCAGATATGAAAATCCTGTCTAGGGCAGCAAAGACAACCATGGCACTGACCTGATAAGCCTTTGTGGAAGAACAAGAACATCTCAGTGAAATACAGGATTAGGCTTCTGCATGCGCTGCTATCTTCTGTCTGCCTGCGTGCGTGTGGGACATGGACCATCACAGCAGATCTGGAAAGAAGAATCAAAGCCATGGAAAAGAGGTGCAACTGCAAGATGCAAAACATTAGAGACCCTGTTCACATCAGCAATCAACAAGTGTGTCAAATGGTCACACAGCACATGGACCCGTAGGAAAATGTACTGTCATCAGCTTGGAAAAGAAGTAACACTGGTGTTGCTATGTGACAAGATCAAGCGGCCTTGCTAAAATAACCGTCCAGAAACTGTTGGAGTAGCGGGCGGCAGTAAGACAAGAAAATGATGGACCGAGAACATTGCCAAATGGACAGGGAAGACATTTGCAGAGACCCAGCCCTGGACCCAGCACTGGAATGAAAGAAGAGAAGAAGAAGAAGAAGAAGAAGAGAAGAAGAAAATATTGCAGGTATGCAGATGTAACGAAGCTGATAAAAAGCAAGGAAAAAACACTCTACAGTCAACTCCGTTTTTTTTAGGGGGAAAGGTTTAACCATCATGACCAGCACTGATTTATTGCTGTCACTCAGGTGTTAACCCAATGGATACCAGATTAGTCCGTCATTACCGTACACACGCTTAAGACCCCAAGATATCTTTTTGTATCGTCTTCCAAGCAATTTTTGTTTCAGCAATCAGGGAATTATATCTACTTTCAATATTACACATTCACTGCACAGACTGTAACAAGAGTTTGGGAGTGGGTTGGTGTGTCCTCTTGGTGGAAGGACTTAGAATGTTTTCTCTATTAGAGTCGTGGTAAAATTTCAGTTCCACCCTCTCTCTTACTTCTTATGGAAGGAGCAACTTACCAGTACTAGTCATTGAAAGACATTTTATTTTTCTCAGGACTGTTAAAGCTACTCAGGAGTGGCTCAGGAATTTTTCTTGGGCTGCGTGACTTCAAAACAATTGCGGGAAGAGTGAGGGGGTGAGGACCTGTGAGGGAAAGGAAGGGAGGGGAAAGACGGCAGTGTAAGTGTTATTTCTGTTTGTGAGAAAGGGAGAGAAAGGGAGAGAGAGAGAGAGAGAGAGAGAGAGAGAGAGAGAGAGAGAGAGAGAGAGAGAGGGAAGAGAAGGGGGAAGTAGACCGCTTTGTACGAGAGGATGGGTGTAGGAATAGATGGGGTGGTTGACAATTCGTCTGACAGACCATGAAGCAAATAGGGCTCAGAGTGTGTGAAATTAAAGTAATTCAGCATATTTTCAGGTCACCTTACCTAAGGCTATAAGACAAGTCACTTAACACAGTGACAATTTGTCTGAGCAAATAAAACCTAAACCTATAAAATGCCTTGGCAAGTCACAGTGGATTTATAGTCTTTTATGAAAAAATGATGGTGCTATTGAATCGAAACTTAATGTCAAGAGTTGATAGTACTACTGTTTGTGATTTTGTCTTGTGTATTGATAGCAGTTTTGTATATCAACCTGTTGTTCTTCAATGCTACATCCAGTATCGCAACGTCACAATATCCCTACGTATTGATTGCTCTGCCTTTTTGCCAATCTTCCAAACACTTGCCGTTAAGTTTCATTGAAACAAGAGTTCAGATGTAAAGGTATCAAAGAGCCTTGTACCTGATGAAAGTGGAATTTGGCGATAAGTCCCCACCACAGCCTCTCCTCCTCCACATGCTCTCCTATCTGGTCATTATTCAAGATACAAATCAGCTGATGGAAATTTATTGAAGAACAGGACTAGCAAAGGGACCAAAAAGTAAATTTTTGTTTACTTACTAAATAACAATATATCACATTCTGCTGTATTACAAAAAAAATGTTTTGAATGGCGATATAAACTTCACCATCCATGACAGACATTCAGTATTGTGTTTTCATTTTTGGTATCTGTCGATCTATCTATCTGGCTATCAATCTATCTGTCTGTCTATCTGTCTGTCTTTTAGTCTGTCCATATATTCAGAGAGGGAGACACACACAGAAACACAGACAGAGAGAGATATGATTAACTTCCTCAAATAGATTCCTATGTAGATTGCAGGAATACATCACATTCATTATCCTACAAAACCTCACCGAGCTGTGTTGAAACATTCACTGCTTCCAGTTTCATTCGCTGTAACAAATTGTGTGTCCATGGGTGATCCTTAGCTGCACACTGTAGTCTTTGTCAACGTCATTCACATTTATCACCACTGAAAAATGATCACTCCTGATCCGATACAGTGGCAGAGGGTCAAAGTCTGGTTCACAGCCAGTCCATACAATACTGTCATAGAAGAAAGCTCTCCTCATTATGTTACGTTTTTTAGTAAGATCAAATGTCCTCTTCCGCTGTCCTTTGAAAAATCTGAATACGAGAATGTAATTACGCCGTACGCATGTCTGTTTCAGGAAGCTGACATGATAGAAACGGACAGGCAGTGAGTGTAGTACAACTTCACATGTTAAAAAAGACCAGTTTCCCATCCGCCGATTGTGAACATAGGAAATGTTCACACTAGCTGCTGTGACACTGAGTTGTTTCTTTGCTGATGTCATACACTGATGAATGTCCGCCGTGCATAACGTTATCTCACTGTTTGAAGTCTTTTGAGGGTAATGACAGAGACCTGTAGCATTTATTTCGGATACAAATCCTCTCTCTCTCTCTCTCTCTCTCTCTCTCTCTCTCTCTCTCTCTCTCTCTCTCTGTGTGTGTGTGTGTGTGTGTGTGTGTGTGTGTGTGTGCATGCTACAATCAGGTAATTGTCCGATGCTATGTACTTCTAAAGTGGTGAACAATTAAACACTAATGATACTGAAGCACAACTTTAAGTTGCAGTTTACGAAAATTGTTTGGTCAAAGCATCAACACATAAATCGATTACTACTCTAAACCTGATAAATCAGTGATTAAAAAGAAGAAATATTGTTGTCGGTGGAGGACAAAGGAGGATGGGGGTGGGGGGTGGGGGGGTGGAAGACTAAAACTACTGGTCACATATTCATTCTTAAGAGAGTGACCGTCTGCACAGCTGATATTTCTGATGATGTAAAGCGTTGATAGCACATGGTATGGCGGGTTTCTTTTGAAATTATACACCATGAGAATAATTAGAGATTTGCTTCTACATAGTTAGAACGAGACGTTATTGTGAAAAATCAAACACAAATGCTTACCCAGTTAAAGATGCGTGTACTTCAACGCAATAGACACAGCTTTCTACTCTTTATACATATATATATATGTATATATGTATATATATATATATATATATATATATATATATATATATATATATATATATGTGTGTGTGTGTGTGTGTGTGTGTGTGTGTGTGTGTGTGTGTGTGTGTGACGTTTAAGTGAATTACAGGGAGATTTCACGACCATAAAGTAATACAGATCAGGTCAAAGACCATTCATGGCCTCATGCAACAAGCTGGCGCATATCTTAAATGCGTATACAGACGAGTCAATGTGATCGCTTGATTCATCAATGGTCTGAATGGTTGGAATACATGGACCTCTAGAAGTGGGAACAAGACATCTCCCTATTCTGATAGCGCTGACTGAAGAGCTGCCTGCCAGCGCCTTCTCCAGCCATTTCCCATGTGATTCTTTGAATATAATTTAATTCAGTTTTGTTCCTTCATTCTTGCGATTTTTCACGCAGGGTGCGTGCTATGTCTCTGTCATCCACACCAACGGTCATTCTGGTATTCTCTTCCGAAAGCTGGTGATGGGATTTTACGCGTGTGCAAGATGTTTTGCGTGTCTTCACACATGGAGCCTTGGTTTATAATCCCATTCGAAGGGTTTTTGAGGAAAGTAAGCTTATGAACTCTGAGGGAAAAATTCCCTTGTACTGAAATGGAGAGGCGGCGATTCGAACCTGCAACCAAAGAATCACCACGATTCCGAGTCCAGCGCTCTTCCAATTGAGCTATTCCTGCCCCCGTGATATAGAAAATGAACAATGGTGTTTTTTTTTTATCCCCTACAGTGACAGAGGATCCAATCTGATTCACAGCCTGTCCATAGCACAGTCGTAGAAAAGACTTCCTAGCTGTTAGTTGTACCTTAATGATAGGAATCTCAGATCTGTGGAAGAATTTGAATAAGAGAATGTCACAACGCAGTACGCACGTCTTTTGCACGAAGCTAATACGACTGAGACTGAAAGGAAACATGTGTATTACAGACCAGATCCCAATTTGATTATCCAAGTTGTTGATATTCACAGTGTTGACACTTACCATTGTGATGTTAAGCTTTTTTCATTGCTTATTTATTTATTTACTCATTCATTTATTTATGAATTCGTGTATCTACTTATTTATCTATTTATTCACTTGATTGATTTCATACTTTTCAACATGATCTACAAGAATATTGTCAAAAACATGCTGTACAAGCTACCATTCAACTGAGTAAAAGCACCACCACCACTAAAATAACTGCTTCATTGATTCTAGCCATTTTTGGATCCGTTCTTGTTTCTTGTGCTCTCGTCTCTGCAGGAGTACATTCACTGTGTATAAGAAAGGATTCAGAGCCGAGTTCAATGGCATCACAATGATGGCTAATCCCACGTTGAGTTCTCCGGAAACAGGTACTCCTTGTGAACTCAGAAGTCCCAGTAACCCAACAGGAACCAGCAGAGAAAGTCTGATATGGCTACAGTAAACAATCGGCGTGCTATATCTGTGTCCTGGGAACATTTAGTGCTTCGACCCTGTTTTAATGTGTTTGATCGTACTGACCAATAGATAGCTATCTGGCCAAAAGCAATGAGCAGAACAGAACAAAGTTCAATACAATCATAACCCCCAAGGCATAGTTATGGCCAGCAAACATCCTCCTGGTGACAGGCAAAGGAATGCAGATCTCTGTCTGACTATAGAACTCCCAATGAGCCACGAAAGGTAGTAATGGAACAACTGCAAGAATAAAACCCGTCACCCAGGATATACAGGCGACGAGCTGCGCATTCCACATTTCAAAGTGCAAAAAGCTGAGTGGGAAATGAACAACAAGAAATCGGTCTAACGTGATCAGCCAAATAATAAATGCAGACACTTCACAAGAGATCAAAGAGAGAAAGCCAGCCAACCTGCATGAGACACTGTGTCTCCATGTTATGTCCTCCCAGACATACCGGTTATTGTAGAGCACATCAGTCGCTCCTATCACTGTTAAATAAACACCCCATCAGAAAGTCAGACACACACAAATGAAGGACGAAGACGCTGAATCCTTGTGAACCACTTCTCTGAAGAGAAAAACAACGAAACACAAAACTTACACTATTGCCTACCAGAGCCAGACAACCGAAAGCAGCCAAACACACTCTGTAAATGTTAGATTTCAGCAGGTCCTGACAGGAGGAAATTTCATCTCTTGGTGCCTGGCATTTCTTCAATTCTGGTAGAAGTGTGGCCACACAGCACAGTTTGTAGTTGTCAGCATAGACTGTGTGCAGCTGGTCCAGACCTTGCAGGAGTTCTTTGTCAATCTCTGTCATTGGACATCCCTTCATGTCCAGAACCTGAAGCTTTCTCATTGGCTGAAATCCCTGACCAGTCACACGCTGTGTACCACTGTGTGACAGATTCAGCCAAATGACCCCTGTAAAGAGGATGGAAAATTGCTGGCCCAGAGCATGAAGATTGGTCAGCGACAAATCTAGCCTTCGGATTTGAGTAAATGGCCCCCTGCTGTTGCCGACGCTTGGTAGAGAGTACACTATGGGGTTATTTGATAAGAGCAATGCTTTCAAGTTATGAGTGTTATACAAAAGTTGCCATGGAACGGAGACAAGTCTGTTGAAGCTCAAGTCCAGGCTGATGAGGTTGGGCAAAGATATGGCGGTAACATTGTGAAGGTGACAATCATGGAGACTGAGGAAGACCAACATTGTATTGGCCTCTAGCTGTGAGAGAGCCATGCCACTGCTGCTTATGTTCAGATATCGCAGCTCAGAATAACCATGGGCAGGGAAAGGTTGTGGACAAATGAAGGCCAGTCCATAGCACTTGCAGCCACGTGGACAGCTCAGGTCACAGAACAGCTCATCTTCAGACTTTGGACATTGGTAGATACCGTCACATACCTGGCTTGGATGTACACATACTTTGGAGTCAAAGCAGCGATAGTGACCTGGGCAGGTGTACCTGTCACAGCCTGCTTCATCCTCATGGTAGGGGCAGTCATAAAAGCCGTTACATCTGGTGTAGGCAGGCAGGCAGTAGCCGTTATATGCACACTGGTAATGAGTGTCTGGGCAAATATGCAGCCATAGTGACTCGTCATCCTTTATTTTTGGTACCGGAGTGATGGTGGTTCTGCCACTTTTTACAAAATCAATCACAGCTGGAGGAGTCAAGGGCACGTGATACACTTCCTTTTCTGTCTTGATATATGGACACATGACTTCATCAGTCTCATCAACACAGTCCACTTGCCCATCGCAGAACTGAACTGATGTATAACACTGTATTACCAGGTAAAAGAGTCGACAATATGTTAAATTTACCCTGTTTCCTTACAGCTACATTTAGAAATGAAAGAGCGGTAAAAGTACTAGGTACATGATTCATTTCAGGGATAATTAAAGGCAGCTAAAGGTGATGGATGGCTGTCATCGCGCTATGCCCTTGACACACTGATGCTCTTTACATTTGCCCATCCTTTTGGCCAGTAAGGTATGGGTAATTCAACCTTTTTTTCTTCAAAAACAATGGGGAATCGTATTGCATGGACCAAATAATTTGTCATGCAGCAACGTATTACAAAGAAACCGAGTCTTCAGTTTTTTTTTCTGTACTATCATGTGACTGGTTCATGTTTTTTTTGTTTGTTTGTTTGTTTGTTTTTGAAAAAAACTCAAGTATAGCAACAAAGGTGGAAATAAAGTATAATGGGTGCATGAACCGTCGTTTAGACAATCAGCTGATGCAGTATCTTAACTCTATCCAGTCACCCTGACAAAACGATGCTGGACATTTACTTTGCGTATCAGTCGGTGTAGAAATCTAACTCTATAAACAAAAGTTTACTCAACGGAAAACAAATGATAGCATACATAGGCTTAACTATTTTGTGAAGAATTTGTTCTAAATGCGTCAGAATCCTAGCTGATGTGTATCTATGGTGAACTCACATATGGAGCAGAAGGCAGAAAAGCACGATGATAATTTGGTTCAGTTTTTATACTCACACAATCTTCTTGAGGAACGTTATGCTCAGGAAATGAATTTTTTAAAAAGCTGGTTACAATATTGACATCCCCATCTAAAGAACTGCTATATCCATAGCCATGGTACAGAGCTGAGGACAATCACCATCTAAAGAGTTGTTATCCATAGATTTCGCATATAGAACTGGGGACAATCCCTATCTCAAGAGTTGTTATCCATAGACATCGCATAGAACTGGGGACAATCCCTATCTTAAGAGTTGTTATCCATAGACATCGCATAGAACTGGGGACAATCCCCATCTAAAGAGTTCTCATCCATAGACATGGTACAGAACTGAGGACAATCCCCATGTAAAGAGTTGTTATCCATAGACTTGGTACAGAACTGAGGACAATCCCCATCTAAAGAGTTGTTATCCATAGACATGGTACAGAACTGAGGACAATCCCCATCTAAAGAGTTGTTATCCATAGACATGGTACAGAACTGGGGACAATCCACATCTAAAGAGTTGTTATCCATAGACATGGTACAGAACTGGGGACAATCCCCATCTAAAGAGTTGTTATCCATAGACATGGTACAGAACTGAGGACAATAGTCCCTCAGACGCTATGTTTTCTTTGGGCATATTCAGAAATAAAGGAGTCCATCTAAAACGTGTTTCCTGATTCACACTGGACGTTTCTTCAGGGTTCAAATTTATGATTAACATCAGTTATACGTACCTGCCTACTACCATCACATTGATGTTCTGGACAACTTTGAAAGTCACAAAATGACTCGTCACTATTGTCGCTACAATCCTGTCGGTGGTCACACAAGAAGGTGTAGGAAACGTCACCACTTCCTTTGAGGCATGAGAACAGTGGGGGAAGTGACGTCATTGCTGGGGAAAGACAAGGCGAAGCAGGAGGCCTGCCCCAGCTGTTACTGTCAGTGTTGCGCTGATCGCCATTCTTGGCCCAACAGGCACTGCGTACATCGCAGGCCAGAAACAGATACGCTGTGTGGTTTAAAGGACAGAGGATGAAGTGGACACTGAAAGCTGTTTCACGTGGATGCAGAACGACAGACTTTACTCTCGAAGCCTTATACACTGGCGTGCTGACCTTGCAAAGAAACAATTGTCTCAAGAGGTGTCCAGCAGGACAAAGAAATAACTGGATTGGTATGGCACTGAGAATCGTGAATGATTTTTTGTGGAAAATGATGACAAGCCTTGTATCAAACTGACCACATTTCGGATTTTTCAAACGTCCCGGTAACGGAGATGTGCGTGCAATGAACACAGCATGGGCTAATGTCCTATCCATCCACATCAGCGTCTGTTTATACCTGGAAACATCACGAATTTACTTCAGAAATTTGCGATAATTGGTCAGCTTTATTGGATTTATCAAATGTTTGGCAAAATGTAGGAAAACGAAAAGACTGAATTGCTTCCAACCACGCGGAATAGAATCCCGAAACTAGGCGTTTTTAGCCTGCTGTCAAGGATTCTAGAAAACGTCGACCAAATGTTGGCATTCCCTCACTACCTGTGAATGTGACCTCACGCATACACTAAGGCAAGTTTCAGAGGAATTAGGCGGCAGAGAGCGAGCCGATCAAAGGAGCCAACCTGGCTTGCTGCTTGATATATCTTAAGATTATGATCAGGATTATCAGGATGAGCAAAGTACACAAAAAAACACTGGAGATATGCGCGGCACCATCACCTAACGATACGAACCTACTGCAGTTTAAAAATCAGGAAATAAAAGTGTGGTCAAGACAAAGATGTGTTCGGTTTAAGCCGTGTCTGTCCACTCTCTATGTGTGGGGAGGGGGGGGGGGGGGGGGGGAGTAGAATAGGACAGAGGAGGATGTGAAGCTTGTCATCTTGCGAGGTTTACTAATTTCAACTGCAAAGTGTGGATCTATTTAACGGTATTGAAGTATTGATCTATTAAAGTATTGAAGAGTACAACTGATCAAAATGTTACACGCATTGATGCACACTAAAACCTCTGCATTTGGACTCTGACATTGACACTGACACTGTCTTTTATTGCCATAGCAAATAAGCCCTGTTGGCAAAGGGTTTACAACTATTGCATTAAAAGATTGCCTTAAGTATATACAGTTGACAGGAAGAAAACTCGAACTATTTAACAAGAATTTCATATCTGCAGTGGGCAAAACACGCCCACATGGACACATACACAACCACATACATAACGCATGTACACACACACGCGTGCTCGTGTGCACACACACACACACACACACACACACACACACACACACACACACACACACACGCACACCCGCGCAAGCACACGCACGCACGCGTCCCCACGCATGGACGCACGCAAGCACATACGCATGCACGCACGCACGCACACACACACACACACACACACACACACACACACACACACACACACACACACACACACACTCACTCACTCCATGCACCTCAGTAGTCCATTGCCTTGGACCATCAAACCATGCAAAATACATAATAAGTGCTAAAAGTGGATTCATACATCGTCACAATTTTTTTTAGCTCGACAATGTTTTCTTGGGGCATGACTTATTGTCCAATGCTTCGAACCATTTTTTGTTTGCATTTAGGCCCAGTGTTCTAGTTTGAATTTTTGTTAAATTGTGTTTATGCAATGTATCTGTAACAATCATGAAATATGTTTTCCATCCCCAAAACATATAACGGGAGAAACTATTCGTGTTTGTCGTTTCCATCCATGCTGGAATGTTAGCTTTGTCTATAAGAACAAATTAAACGATCCTTGAATTCAGAAATAAACTGCGTATTATTGTCTACTCCCTGACAAAGCCAAACAGTACCAAAACCATTGTTGGTGCGTGGTCGTGGTGTAAATGTGAATCCGAGAGCTGAGAATGTACACTTGTGCTGGACATGTGGCTCATGGAGGCACAGGCGAGCAGACTGTCCCCAGGCACAAATAAGTCACGCCAATGTTTCAAAAGCGAGCGCTGGACACGTCCTTGCAGTTGAAAGCCAAATGTCGAGACTTCCTGTAGAGAAATGTGCAATCTACAGCTTCAAAAGAACATCATTAATTAAGAGACTCAGACTGTGCCACAGATGATATGAGACTTCCCGTGTTTTAGATGTTCGGTACACCAGCACTGCACCACAATACTGCATGTTTGATGGACATGCAGAATCATTTATCGTGGCAAAAATACATTATTTTCGCTCCCTGTTTTAGCGGTGAAATATGTGCATGTCTCTTGGATTCCATAGTGATAGACCTAGTCCTTGGAAACATGCCTGGTGTGTTATTCACACAGATGGTGGAATTCGTGGTGCCCAGACAAAACGAACGAGTAACCCACTGAACCCCTTCTTGTCCCGTCTGAGTCACGTTCACTTTATAGCTAGATCAGAAGTGTCTGTCTTGCATAAACTGCACAATTACACACCTACTTCAACGTATTAGATTCTCACAACAAATACAACTGCCTTTTACACAGCACACTCACGTGCAAGAAGAAAATAAAAATCACAGCATATTCGATGTTGTTGGCTACGTAAAAACACTACAATGAATTCACAATGTGTGATGCAACCCGCCATTGTTCTTGTCCCTACAGAGACGATTAGTTCTGATGTGGAAACAAAGAATAATTCGATATTCCGGCAAAACCATAAAATTAGTATGTCTTCAGCTTTATGATGTCCCGACATTTTGTCTTGTGTTAAAGGAAATAAACATGTCCAAGAGGTTTTCCTGTATTTGCTTGTTAGACTTCAATCACAACATGGAAAGGGTGGAAAGCCAAAGGAGGAGAAGAAGAAGAGGAGGAGGAAGATGTAAACATTGGGTTGGATTAGGGGGAGAGATGAAGCAGCAAGCAAGAAGAGGAATTGGAGGTAACAATGAGAGAGAGAGAGAGAGAGAGAGAGAGAGAGAGAGAGAGAGAGGGGAGGGAGAGAGAGAGAGCAAACTCACTTTATATGACAAAAAAATTCATATAACTGTATGAACAGGGGATACGCATTGACTGAAGTGTAGAAAACGGAAATATGAAGGAAAATAAAATAGAGAAACTAAATTGTTGTAGAGTAAGTAGATGGTAATGTTTAACATAAAAATCATGTAGAAGAAAGTAAGTTTCTAATTTTGATTAGTATTGCCACTATCATTATCAGTATTACTATAGCTATTTTTAGATTTCTATCATTTTACTGTCTTTCCCGTTTTCTGTATCATCATTACCATTAGCAGCAGCAGCAGCAGCAGCA
>JADBJO010000374.1:35151-47651 GCA_016801955.1 Conus betulinus
TTTGAGAAATTAATTTGTGGTCACACACATTCACAGCAAATAAACAATAATTTAGCCACATTACCCATTTTCTCACATACGACATATATTCATATAGAGGAATTTGGATTTTTCAATTAAACATCTTCTCGGTTCATGAAATCAATGGACAGGGGAATAAAACTTTGTTTAAATCTGACACTTATGCATTTAACTGATCGATATCTTCGTCCTGACTGAAGAAGGTCATACTGATTTGCAAGAACGTGGGTCTGGTCACACGTAATCTTCTTCGCTTTACAAACAACACGGCACCTGTATAGCTCACTCAGACTTTTGTGTCTCTCACCAACGATTTTTCCTCCCACGTTCACCACTTTCTCAAGCACATTTCTGCTCTTCACAGTCAACCCACCATACCAACACATAAATGAGAAAGTTAAAACAGATTCCAAGAAGCATGAATAAAATGTCCAAAGAATGTCAGTATTCACATGAAATGATCGCAGCTTGCGAAGACAATATAATCTGGTTTGACATTTTTTGTGGACATACTCAACATGGGATTTAAAATTCAGCTTATTATCTATAAAAGTACCTAAATATTTGTATGATTCAACACACGTTTCTACTTCAGCACCTTTGATAAAAAGGTGGTACAGCTTTTGGATTCTTTCTAAAATCAATCAACATTTCTTTCTTTTTTGTTACATTCAGATCAAGATAGTTATGATCGCACCAGTCAACAAATCTTTGAACCTCCTTGAAGTAAACAGAATCAGAGTTGGAAAGATCCACAAGTGCTGAGTCATCTGAATATTAATGTACAAAGTTGAATCACTTCCTGAACAATCATTTGTGTACAGAGTAAAAAGCACTGGTGATAAAACAGTACCCTGGGGTGCGCCAGTTGAAATGACTCTGGAAGACGAAACAATACTTTGATATCGAACAGACTGTGTCCTCTGTGTAAGAAAATCAATTATCCAAAGAATGAGCTTGTTACCCACATTTATGTTAATGAGTTTCTTTGCCATCAGATGTGGTTGTATGGTGTTGAATGCTGATGAGAAATCAATAAAGAGAATGCGTACAAAGGAGGCAGGTTTTTCGAGGTGTGAAAAAGCATGATGGAGAAGTGTGAGTGTGGCATCATCTGTTGATCTGTTCTGTTGGTATGCGAACTGAAACGGGTCTCTTGGTACTGTGTAGTATCTATTAAAACATAACCGAGGACAATCTTTCAAGACATTTCATTGCAACAGATGTGAGGGCAACTGGTCGGTAATCATTTAAACAGCTTGGGTTGCGTTTTTTTGGGAACAGGACATACAGTGGCATTTTTCCATAAAACAGGAATTATACATTCTCTAAGTGACCAGGTAAACAAACGACTGTAAACATAGGAGAGCTGAGAAGCACACACCTTCAACAATTTTCCACAGATATTATCAGGGCCCATTGCCTTTCTCACATTTAAACATTTGAAAAACAACAACTGAACATCATTTTCCTCAATCACAACAGAATCACTTCCATCAACATCGTTTTTAACATTGCTTTGGAGTTCTTCCTTGACTTCCTTTAATTCTTTACTAAAATCTTTATCATCAAATCTACAGTAAAAATCGTTCAGCTTTTCTGCAAATTGCTTCTGTTCTTTTGCTGTTTTTTTGTTACTAATATTTTGGTTTGAACATTTTCCTGAACCTGATAAAACCTTATTCCTTTCCATGCATCTCGCATATTTCCATTCTGGAACATGTTTTCAACTTTTCTCTTGTAAGCTCTCTTTGATTCTTCAATCTCCGTTTGCAGTTTCTTTTGTACAACCTTACGATCGCTTTTATTGCCTGATTGAAAAGCTCTTTTTTCTCATTTAGAGTTATTTTCAGAGATTTTGTAACCCAAGGTTTGTTGTTGGAAAATATTTTGATAGTTTTAGTAGGTACAATCATGTGTTCACAGAAAGAAATGTAGCTGGAAATAACATCGGTGGCTTCGTTAATGTCAAAACTAGAATTTATATGTTTTTGTCACTCATTGATCGGATAGACACAGAGAATAAATGTGTACTTTTGGTTTGCAAGGAAAAGAAGTGGGTAAATGTTATTGTTCTGTTACCCCCTCCTCCCTTGTCAAAAGACCTCTTTGATAATTACAATAAAATATATCAGAATCAATGTGTCAAGTCTCTCTCTCTCTCTCTCTCTCTCTCTCTCTCTCTCTCTCTCTCTCTCTCTCTCTCTCTATGGGGCTCACGTGACGTGAGCCGAAACAACAGGGTGCACACTGATTCGCCTGCGGTAATTTTGACGAACTGCCAGTTTTTTTGGACTGCTAGTAGCTGTGGAGACGACCCTAAACGCCCTGCTAACGGACAATAACGTCACAAGCTGGAAAGTTTCAGGAGAAGGTGAAAACATTGTGGTTGTTTTTTGTGCCTCAAACCGGCCACTTTCCAGGTGTCAACAAACATGGCGGATCCTGTCCTGAACCACAACACACAGGTTCAGTATTACAGGAAGAAATCTCCCAGCCAGATCCGACGTGACCAGCAGAGAGCCTGACAGCAGCAAAAGAGGCAGGCAAGCGGAGAACGTGAAGAAGTCACTGTAACTGTTTTGAACACTCCGTCTTCAACCGACGAAAGACTTGAAAACGTGTGTGAACATGACCAAGAAATTGAACACACTGTAGCTACACACTCGAGTCATGCGGTTAGTTTGGATGATCCCGCAAGATTGCAGAATGATAACTTGTGCCTGACCGATAATGCTGAAACTGGACGTACATGTGAGTACATCGACGCGATAGCCCTGTCCTCTCTCCTCCACCAACTGACACAGACATCGAACCTGTCCATGAAAGCCTCATGGCAGGATTTAGCACAAATGCTGTTAAAAGTCACGTTGCCACTCTGACTGACAAACCTGTTCAGATATAATTGAGGGACGAGAGCACAGACAAAATCATTTAGAAAAGTTGCTGTCGATCGTTCAGGTGAATCGGACATATTACTCTGTGAATCGGACGATCTGGTATTGGAGTTTCCGTGTGCACCTGATGACTGTGATTGTTCGTTCTGGTTTGTCAAACAAGACGACAGGCACATGCTGACAGAAGAACAGACAAAACTGGCCAGGAACAGTGTTGAGAGATAACACAACACCCAAGCACGTGCTTCACAGATGTTCCAGACGCTACACGGCCTGATCCTGTCCTAACTGGGTGACAGCCTCGCTCAAAACCCAAGCCACAAATGGAAGGTCACAACTGTGTTTGGGAAAAGGACAATTTTTGTCATGGTTTCCATGTCAGACGAACATGTATCGAGTTCAGTTTTATAATGGTCGATCGAAATGTATTTGGGGAAGTTATGCTGCTTTAACGCTATAAATCATTTCGTTCTCTCGCTCTCTCTCTCTCTCTCTCTCTCTCTCTCTCTCTCTCTCTCTCTCTCTCTCTCTCTCTCTCTCTCTCTCTCTCTCTCTGAATTGTACACGATTTAGCCAAGGTAATTGTTTTAATCCATGTCTACATTTCAAAAGGAGGGTAAATCTAAATTGACTTGAGTGTTGTGAAACGTAGGTGCTATAAACGGATATCTTACATCTTCAGTTAAGGGTAGGACAGCTGAGTACAAACAGTATTTTGTTTTCCTTAGCCATTCTACAGAATGGACATTTTGCGCCACAACAGCACTTTTTTTTCGTTTTACAGAATGTCCCGCTGAATGATACATACTGGAACAAAATCTTGACAATATGTACTGTGTGTGTGTGTGTGTGTGTGTGTGTGTGTGTGTATATATATATATATATATATATATATATATATATATATGTTGGATTCTTTTTCGAACCCTTGGCGGTCAGAACACCACGGAATTATGGACTGTTGTGTGTTTCTATTTGACGCCAAGAGCACAGACTCAATCAGCCGTGTCTCCCTGATGAGTTCGATCCAGCGGACGAAAGGCCTCGGAGCAGGCGATACATACAGATCTGCCTTCGAGAGGGATCGCAATGGTTTCCTCATGCAGCTAGTGAAGGGTATCATATTTATGATATACATTTTCCCATTTACTTCATCTTCTTTTTTTTTTTTTTCAATTTCAAACCTTTGCCAAGTCATTACTATAATGGTGGAAAGAATTATTAACCTGCACTTGTTTTCCCCCCCACTACTTAATTGTTCAGCATTATATTGTTTGGTCAATCAGTGGGTGATTGCATCTTTTAGGAGATCCAAGTAAAGGTTGTTCTGCATAATTGTTAGCTACTGACAATGCTTCGATTATTTAACAGCAGAGCTGACCACTCACACTGTTCCATATCTTTTGATCTCCCTTGCATCCTTAAATGGATCCTCAAGCATATGCTCAAAGATTGTCCCTTATATTTTATACTGTTTCGCATAATGTGTTTTGTTTTCAGCAACTTTTTTCCTCTCCACACTTTTGTTTTATTTTATTCTACTACCTTTCGCTGGCTGCTTTGGGGTGCAGTTGCATCCTTTTTCGAACCCTTGGCGGTCAGAACACCACAGAATTATGGACTGTGGTGTGTTTCTATTTGACGCCAAGAGCACAGACTCAATCAGGCGTGTCTCCCTGATGAGTCCGATCCAGCGGACGAAAGGTCTCGGAGCAGGCGATACATATAGATCTGCCTTCGAGAGGGATTGCGATAGTTTCCTCATGCAGCTAGTGAAGGATTTTCATATTTATGATATACATTTTTCCGTTTACTTCATATTCATTTTTTTTTTTTTCGATTTCAAATCTTTGCCAAGTCATTACTATAATGATGGAAGAATTATTAACCTGCACTTGTCCCCCCCCCCCCCCCCCCCCCTTACTTAATTGTTCAGCATTATATATATATATATATATATATATAGTTTATATGAGAGTTTGGGGTTTGTTATTTCCAATCAACAAGTGTTTAAACACACAAACGCAGAAGGTACACAACGCAGTCTTTGATCTTCGGAAACAAAAAGTTATTTGCATCATTATGTCATGAATCTTTGATATCCTGTTTCCTTTGCCTTCCTCATCAATATTAAGTAAAGCTCTACTTGGGCTGTATGCCCAGACATTTATTTTCAGTTTTCAAGAGTATTTAATACAACAGATTGCAGAATTCTCAGTCTGTGGAAATCTAAATCCAAACCTTTTGTTTCAGAACAATTAAACACTCTATATAGACGCTCTCTTTTTTACATACCATAGTATTTGCACCATACATCAGATTAGATTGAACCTGTACATAAGACATATTCAGTAAGAGCTTGAGAGAATTATGATTGAGCGCATATCATTTGATTCAACATACTAGGGATACTTCTCCTTGCTTGCTAATTCACGGCTCTGTGAGGAGAACGATTAGTACTAGTTTGTCGCATGCACCTACAATTCGCATTTAAGAATTATTATATAGTTCCACCTATCCATAGCTTATGGAAGTCCGCCTTTTCTTAGCACACTTACCGACACTGACTTTGAGTTATAAAACAGATGCCACCCTGAACTGTCTATTTTGCTAATACTTTGAATCTCTTACAGTTTATGACAAGAAAACCACATTTTCAGCAAACAAAACGATGAGCTATTAAATTAAATGTGGATTAAAATTTGCAGCTTTGTTACCGTTATACCTTTCGGTATGTTCGCTAATAAACGAAGGATAGGACTCCATACATCTCCCTGTTTCGCACAACCTCAACCTGTAGATGTAATGCAATGAGTGAACTAGTTTTCACATCGCATTTTTGCATCAACTGATTATACATGATGTTAATACATCAGTAATACATCAGTATACTTTATCATTTATATCATTTCTCAATAATGCACAGTAAAGGAGCTTGCATGATTGGGAATCTTTTTTTTTTCCTTTTTTTTAAATTTTTTTTTTTAGTTTTAACGCACTTTATGTCTAAAAGCGACAGACAGTTTTCTATCGACGTCCGTGTTTCTGAATGAAAGCTAATAATTCAGATATGTGCTATTCATATACGTGACCAGTATTTATTGTTCTTTCTAATGCCGTTTGGAAGTTCACTGCAATGCTATGTCACACAAAGAAACTGCCTTTCATGAACAAAGGAAGAAGAATGTATTCCAGTTGACCATCTGGGTAGAAGCCTGCACAAAAAAATCGCGTTGAATATTTCAGTTAAAAATAAATAAAGAAATAAATAAAAGAACCATGCTATCATTAACCACGCCATCATCTACATTTTGACACGTTCAGCGATAATGCCATCGGACCCTGCTGCTTCCCTGCTCTTTTCTGATTATGATCAGTATGATCAGTGTTTTTATTAAGTGGATTACAAGAGTCATGATAAATGTGTTTATTCATGTGGTTTTCCAAGGGCTTGGGTTGAACTAGTAAAGTGAATCTAGATCTGTAGTTCGACAGCTCACGATTGTCTTCAGATTTGAAAATGGGTGCCATTTTTGCAACTTTGAACTGAGCAGAGAAGACATTTATCAATGCATAAATTGTTAATGCAATTAAGGGCTTTACAGTGCTGATTGTTTCAGAATTTTTCCATCAATCCCGTCAAGTCCACGACTTCCTGTTTGCTTTTAATGACCTAAAGCTAGGTAAACATCTACTAACTGTCGTGGGCGGAACTAGTGGAGCTGACCGAATATTCATAGCATGGACACACTTTTTTATTTGGCAATGTGTTCTGCAAATGTTGTAAAGAGTTTGTTGAGTTCCTTAGGTGTGAAGCTAGCGATGGGACTTAATTTGACCGAGAAATTTTATTCATAAGTTCATTTATTGCTTTCCATATGGACTTCGAGTTTTGCTTGCTGGATACAAGTCTTCAAAGCAATTTCTTTTGGGCTGCTCGTTTGAGTAAATTGACTTTACTATGTTGCCTTTTAAATGCATTAAACTTTCCTACAGTTTCAAGCAGATCTTCACGTAAGAAACAAGCAGCTTGTATTTCATCAATCATCCACCCAGCTTGTATTTCATTAATCATCCACTTTGGCTGAGCACTATGTTGTACTCTACGCATTTTGAATGGTGAATGCATGTCATAAGTATAATGAATGTGTATGGCCAGAACTCGAGAGCTTTCTCTGGATTAGTGTGATTATAAACATGTGTGACGCGCGAGTTCATGAGATCATTTAAGAAAGTTCTATTCGTGGAATTGTTCAAAATGGCTGTAAGTGATATGTTTGTGGCTGGCCTTAGGAGTTTTGATTCCATTTCTTTTCCATGTATTGCATGCTGGAAAGTCGTCGCTGCCTCCATCAAAGGTAGTCATTTCTCACTGGCATTATTTGGTTCAGAGAGACATATGTGGTTGATTCTTTGCTAGTGGGTGTTACTTGGATGGGCATGTCTATTATTTGGGATAAGTTTTCCACTTCCCATATTATGCATATAAGAAAGTGGTCGCTGCGTCCATTCAAAGGTACACATTTCTTAATGATATTATGCAGTTCGGAGAGATACATGTGGTCGATTAATGTTAGGCTAGGGGCTGTTGCTCAAGTAGGCATGTCTATAATTTGGGATAAGTTGTACGAGGAAGTCCTTTCTGACCTTGATGTTTGGCATTTCAAAAGATCATTTTGAAATCAAGTAGGAGGATTAGGTCTGCAGCATCAAGCGATGCTGCATCCATCATGGCCGTAAACTTGTCCATCCAGTCAGCATTGTTCCTGGATTTCAAGACACAAATCCGCTTTGATGGATTCCGCTCTCTTCAACCTGATAACTAACTAAATTGCTTTCATTCTATCAAGTCACAGCCAAAATGGACCTGTTTGTCCCTCAGATTGCACGATTTTTGGCAATTTTCAAAAAATCATAAAAAATCAACCACTTCACCTAGGGGCATGAAACATATATTATTGGATAGAAGAAACGCTACAGCTATCAACAATGCTTACCTCACACACAGTTTACATGATGTTAGTAATCCAAAATGATACACATATGCAGAAAAAAAAAAACACTTGCTGTGCACACTGTAATCCACTTCTGCATGCTCTCTGTCCTCCCACACAAGTTCAGTTACACCTCTGAGCACTTGGTATGAACTACAGAGAATAGTGTATTTATGACAACTGCATAAAACACAAGAATTTGACCACCAAATGCTTGATCCACTCAAAATCATGTGATCGTATCCAAAATCGTGTGATCGCGGGAACTGAGAGTAGGACCATTCGAATCCGTATAAAAGTACTACAGAACACACTCGAAAAGCGGTCTAAAGGACGTAACTGCAAAAAAAAGGGCGCTAAGCTGTCCCTGAAACGAGATTGCGTGCCCTTTAATAAAAGGCGGTCTGATCTAAACATAGTCAAACTCTGCCGGACGAGTGCGTCCAACACGCCTTCAATGTGAACAGTGTCGGAAACTCGCTTCCGACAGGACTCCATTGAGTTAATTCCAAAACTTTTAAGTTCACGTGAACGTTGAGCAATTTATGTGTCATTAAGGTTGATCAATAGGCCCAACGATTTACATTCAGTGGAATCGTTGCCTATAATAATGTATTCAGAGATTCGATTCAGTAAAGCCAAATATATGACAGGGTTTGTCTTGATTATACAGTACAGCAGGTACCTGATGTAACTTGTTTTGTATATGGTTTATACTGGCATGTCCAATATAAAGTCCACTTCCTGTGGCCACACAGATGATGATTACGTGATTTGTGCAAATTGAAACGAATAGGGCGAGATAACACTTAAATACAAAGACATATGTGTCTGTATAGTACACACACAAACAATAATCTTCAATGCAAAAGGATTTTGAATATGAAAAACAGGTAGAAGTTAATTCTGGAAACAGTTGGGGAACAACACACAAAGCAACAATGCTGAGTGCAAAAGGATGATGAGTATGAAAAGCAGGCCGGAGTATATTTTACAAATAGCTGTGAAACAATAAACAAAACAATAAATTTCATAAATAAAACAAAGATACTGACTATGAAAAAAAAGACAGATACTGAATTTACAAACGGTCTTGTGTAACACACTTGTGACAAATCTTAAATAAATGTTGCGAACCGCCAAGAAAAAAAACGTGGACAAACGAGCCACAAGAGAAAACACGACGCATTTTGACCTCCTAGGTCTTCTTCAGGCAAGACACAAACAAATAGGACAATGAAAATGAACGAATTATCATTTAGCTTTGATCTCTTCAGCGTAAGGTAGGCGTTGAATTCAAGAATTCAAGTTAAGTGATAACTCGTTCCTATTTGTGTTTTGCCTTAAAAAGACCTGAGAGGTCGAAACGCGTTTGTTTTGTCTTGTGACTCGTTTGTCCACGTTTCGCTTGGCGGTTCGCAAAATTTATTTAAGATTTGTTGAGATTTCCGCCTGCAGTCGTCTCATTTTGCAAATAGATTCACTTGTGACAAGTTTCACCGAAGCTTTAAATACACCCCATGACCTTTCATAGGTGTTCACATGCCACTAAGATACAATAAAGACTACGATGTAAAAATGGAGAGAGAGAGAGAGAGAGAGAGAGAGAGAGAGAGAGAGAGAGAGAGAGAGAGAGAGAGAGACTTTGTGTTTTCAAATCCAACAAAGTTAACTTTAAATAACGTTCTCTTTGGTGTAACCACGGTGGAGACAGACTTGAAGAGTCTCGGTATATTAAATCATATCATCTGATCGGGAAAATGTGCATTAGCATATATAAGGAAACTAAAGCTCAGACACCATTACTCATTCTGTTTGAATACAACGTATTGAACAGAAACGTTTTTTAGACAATGGTAGGAGGAGACACAGGTTAGTGGGGAGACGAGAGGGGAGCGGGGATAGGGAGAGACATAGGAGAGACGGGACAGGGGCAGGGGGGGGGGGGGGGGGGGGGTGCAAGGAGGTAAAAAGATTTCCTCGAACGCAAGCCAAACCAAAACAAAACCAAAGTGAAAACACAAAAAAAGGCTGCCTATTACAAACATAGGACACCCCGTAAAAAGAGGGGAAAAAAGTGGAAGAAGGGAGTGTGTGTGTGTGTGTGTGTGGGGGGGGGGGGGGGGGGGGGGGGGGAGAGGAGAGAAAACAAGAGGGGAAAAAAGAAGAAAAAAAAAAAAAAAAAAAAAGAAAGGAAAAAAAAAAAAAAGAACGTAGCAAAAGGCACGGAAAGGATGATGGTGGTATCTTCATAAAGTATGCTGCTAGTGTTTTTTTTTTTTTTTTTTTTGCTACTAGTTCTAAATGTTCATTTATTCATGTTTCTTGGTGCATGTTCAATGTGAAAAAAAAGGGGGGGGGGGGGGGAACTTGTTAAACTATAACGTTCTTTAATTAAAAAAAGAGCGTGGACCGGGAACGTGGATCTCAAGTGGCGCACAAGCAACTGCGCCAGAGCTAAGCCGCGCTCATCGAGATGCACGTGCCATGAACCCATCTGACAGGGCAAATGAGGACACAACCCCACCGATAACGACGAAACCTCGAAAACTGGGCTGAAGTATCGCATGGGGGAGGAGGGGAGAGGAAAGGGAAACAAGCAGGAGGGGGGGGGGGGGGGGGGGGGTACATGCAACTGATGCCTGACAGTTGAGGATGTGATGCCAGAGTTTTTAAGCAGTTTGTTCTATGTGTGCTGTGAGTCTATTTTGAACAACAAGCGATTGTCACTAGGGTAAAAAAAAATTATAAAAAAAGAAGAGAGAGAGAGAGAGAGAGAGAGAGAGAGAGAGAGAGAGAGAGAGAGAGAGAGAGAGAGAGAGAGAGAGAGAAATCAAATAAGCTGTTAAACAATGCCAGAAAGTAGTATTCGTATAAAATTCAGCATGTTTTCTTTCTCTGTGTATAAATGGCCTTTGATAAAAAAAAAAAAAAAAGAAGAAAGCTGAAAGAGAGAGAGAGAGAGAGAGAGAGAGAGAGAGAGAGAGAGAGAGAGAGAGAGAGAGAGAGAGAGAGAGATTATTCATCAGTCAGGTATACTTTGATTAAAGAAAACTGTTATAGTTACCACACCTATTTTGTGATGCAAAATGTCTACATTTCAATTTTAATACTTGCGAAGTTGGTTTCTCTCTCTCTCTCTCTCTCTCTCTCTCTCTCTCTTGAGCTGCGTCGGCACAAGGTCCATGAGAATTGGAATGACTTTACTCTTCTGCGTTTCTTCAACACACCAAAGGCTGTGTTTTTTTCTTACGTCAGCATTGTGCGCAACGTAGTCATAGTCCTTCCAGCCCCCCACCTCCACCCCCCCCCCTTGCACAGAATGTTAATATTTTCATAGACTTACACACGTGGGCATACAACATACTTGCATATCACATGCTGATGTTACACCACACTTTTTTTTTTTTTTTTAGATCAGAATTTTCAACTGTTCCCTACCAGGAGGAAGAGCAGTTGACGGGAATCTTTTTTCTTTACTTTCTATGATTAATGGACATAAGTTACGCACATAAGTTACGCATGCATCTGTAAGCTCTCTCTCTCTCTCTCTCTCTCTCTCTCTCTCTCTCTCTCTCTCTCTCTCTCTCTCTCTCTCTCTAAGAGTTTTCATCGTCGTCGATGTTACACCACACGCATTAAACTTTAAACGCCTTCAAAACAGTTTTGCACAACTTCTGAAAGTTCTGTTGACTGCAGCTTGTATACAATGGTCACTGCCAGAGCCCAGGAGGTGTGCGATGAGTAAAAGGGAGATAATACATTGAATCACATTGAGGAAACATTCTCCAAAATGGCATACAACGGTGCTATTCATTATTACGTGATAGTGACGAGTCTTTTTTGTATTAAATACAGCTTAAATTTAGTACAGGCGGAAAATCAAATAAATCCATACTGTTCATAGGAGAACGCAGGGAGGGGTGAAGCTTAGTAGAGAGAGAGAGAGAGAGAGAGAGAGAGAGAGAGAGAGAGAGAGAGAGAGAGAGAGAGAGAGAGAATAGTTCTTGCCTTGAAAATAGTGAAAAGAATACGAAATCCAGGTAGACGTGTTGTTAAAAGAGCCACGTCAAACATATACAGAGCCCCTTCTCCCACAAGCAGTGGCTGCCACTCTGCCAGTCCGCTGTCTATGAACATCCACTGTCGTCTACAGCAACGCCGACCCACTGCAGCTTAAACTCTAAGTATCGCACCATGACTTGGTGCAGAGTGACCATTAGGACATGCCCAGAGGGAATGTTGAGCACACGAAATGCCATATTACGGATCTTAGCGTCATAGGTGATACCGGCATCTGGGTGCCATCTTCGTGTCTGTAGCACACTTAAACAGAAGTGACGTCTGGTTAATGTTTTGAAAAAAAAAAAATGTTCAGCACATTGGTATTTTAGATTTTATGCAAACTGAAATACAGTCACGTGTGTTAATGATGCTGGTCACTGAAACGAAGGGCGTAGCTTACAACTAAGTATGCGTGCATATTCTCATGCACATAGAAGTAGGAGACTAGAGCAACATAAAGCAAAGCCGGAAGGCCGAAGTGGGTTGTGAGTGTGTTGGAAGTTCTTGTCGTTGCTATTGATCT
>JADBJO010000374.1:55151-77651 GCA_016801955.1 Conus betulinus
AATGCTAGACACAAATTACGGGGAAGTAAAATTTTCATTGGTGAAGATTTTTCTCCCTGAGTAAGGGATATAAGAAGGAACCTGATTCCCCATCTAAAGAATGCCAGGAAAGAAAATAAAAGAGCTAGCATGGTTTTGATCATTTCATCATAGTCGGAGTGAGGTTCTGTCTGGACAGCGAGAACAAGTTAAAACCTGTGGCTTAACGGCCCAGCCAGCCTGATTTGAAAAGCAGTGTACTTCATATCTCTCCCCCGTGTATGCTTTTTGTGCGTGATTTTTCAGACGTTTCATCAGGCACTAACAGATGTAAGTCACCGTCTCACCTGATTTCTGCCCCCTTGCTTTCACTGGGCTGTGACACAGCGAATGACACTGCTGCTGTGGTCCCCGCCGTCTAACGGCAGTACTCATGGTAACCGTGTCAACTCGCCGGTGACCTCTTGTCAGTCACAGACTGGGTCGACTACACCACCCAGTGACCTTTCTGAAAAAAAAAAAACACACACACACACACACACACACACACACACACACACACACTGCTATGGATTGAAATAAGTGTAGTGAGAAAGATGAAAGTGGTGGTTTCTGTATGCCAGTTCATTCTCATATAAATCAAATGTCTCAGGATGATGATTGTTGTTGTGAAAATAAAAGTATATGAATCAATGAGAAAACAGGAAACATACAATGTGTACCTGAGACTGACTGTGGAGCGAATGGTGCATTGGATTCTAAGATCTGCGTGTCGTTTTTTACTTTGGAATGTAAATGGATTATTTTTTTAAGTCAAAGGACCACAGTTTTATTGATTATATTTTTATCATTTGATTTCATTTGTCTCGTTGAAAAGTTTTGTTGAAAATCTTGACTCTTCTGCATTTGATAATTACACAATCTTCTGTAAACCAGCGATCCAGTTCACAGTGCAAGGGAGAACATCAGGGGGGTCATTTGTCTAATTAGAAAATGAACTATTGAAATATATACAAGAAATACATAACGAACGTAATAATACGATGATGTTTCTGATGTCAAAACGTATTCTTGGTTTGCCAAAGGATGCCACGTATACCTGTGCATATATACCCCCGGAAAACGCACCATTCTATACCTTGTTTGGTATAGACACTGGCATCACTATGCTTGAAAATACTATTGCAAATAAAATTGTAGTATTTCCTGATGTGTTTCGTTTGCTAAACGGAGATTCAAACGCTAGAACAGCAAATTTGGGTCCACATATGTCTAATGAAGGGTATGTTTGCTATTCTCAAGCAAGAGTTCTTCTTGCTACGGTAACAGGTGCTCTAAAGACAGCGTACTCAATAAGTATGGAAAGTTTCTTTTGAATATGTGTACAACGTTTGAATTGTCTATTATACGTGGTGTGTGTAATGGCGACCGTGAAGGTCGTTTCACATACATCTCTGATACAGGGAGTAGTGCCAATGAATATTTGTGATGTCTTCAGATTTGTATGTACACGTAGCATCATCGACACATGTGTATGTAACCGACCACAGTGAGTCTGACCATCTCTTCCTCTGGAAAAGCATCTTGGCACTGTCGGTCCTGTTGTGAATAAGTACAAGGAGGCTCAGTCTGTTGAGAGATTCAAAGGGAAGGATGATCATGCACCTTTTCGTAGTCTCATTAACCATGATGATGCTCTGCAAATACTGAAAACAGCTATTAGTTTCATAGACGACGATATTAATGTAGCTTTATGTATGTTTAATGATTGTGTTATAAAGAAAACGGAATGTATGAAAAAAAAGAAAGAAAATAAGAATAAACCAAGGTGGAAGGAATGACTCATGGTTTGATCAAGAATAAAATGACCAAAACAAACATGAGAAAACTTAATCTAACCCTCAAGAGCCTGAGGATAGAAAGAAACGTGTGAACATTATTTTTCTGTAAAAAAATGACAAAGAAGCATCATAAAAATGGTTTAAACCAAAATTTATACAAAATCAATGAAACAGATCAAAATGGTACGTGTACCAAATATGACCCATCAGGCCTTAGTGGAACAAAGTCTTTTGTGCCATATATGGAACACCGAGTCTGATCTCTGCTTAAATAATTTGATTGTGTCACAAATTTGAAAACATTTGTTTCTTTTTCACCCAGTGTTTTTGTTGGCTCATCTGAGAGTGTGACACTGCACAAAGCAGTTCCTGTCTTTGTTCAAGCACAGGCAAACATTGCACTTTGAGCACTTGATGAATCCCTTTGCTTGACAGTCTCTGTTTTTGCATCTCTGTTGTTCTCCACTCACCCACTCTGGGTAATGTTCATAGCCATCCAGATGGACCTCGCTCATAGGAGCCTTTCGGCGAACTTTGGGAGGAAGGGGAGCTGGAGACACTGAAGCAGGCCGTCCGACCGTCTTGTTGACAGTGACGAGGGCGTCTCCAATCATTCCCTGGAACACGCTCAGCTTCATGGGTGCCTTTTCTCTGGGCAGTTTGGCAAGTGGAAGATCATCTTTTGCTGTAAACTGCCGCATTCATTTCCAGAACTGCAGGATTCCTAAAAATCACTCTGGTCATCAGTGACTAGAACACAGACACTTGAGTTGACATGCTGTGAACAAAATTAAATAATAATCAGTAAATGACAGAAGACAGGGAGAAAAAAAGAGAAAAAATGGAAATAGAAGTCTCTCTCTCTCTCTCTCTCTCTCTCTCTCTCTCTCTATCTATATATATATATATATATATATATATATATATATATATATATATATATATATATATCAGCAAATGACAGAAGACAGGGAGAAAAAAAGAGAAAAAATGGAAATAGAAGTCTCTCTCTCTCTCTCTCTCTCTCTCTCTCTCTCTCTCTCTCTCTCTATATATATATATATATATATATATATATATATATATATATATATATATATATATGTATATATATATATATATATATCTCCATATATATATATATGGATAAACAAAGCACAATGACAGATGAATAATAACTTAAAATGATCGAATCTTAAATAAATGTCAGCGAACCGCCCTGAGAAACGTGGACAAACGAGTCACAAGACAAAACACAACGCGTTTCGACCTCTTAGGTCTTCCTCAGGTGAAACAAAAACGAAAAATTACGAAAATGCACTTAGAAGAGTCAAAATGATCGATTTTAAAATATGTCAGACACAAAAATGATTGTGTAAATAAATAAATACACAAATAAATAATAGGATCAAAAAGTAACAAAGCAAATACGAAGTAGATGTCATCAGAGAGAAACGAAATCAGCGTACTCAAGGGACTTCAACTAAACAATTCACAAATAGTTACGATGCTTTGTTTGTATTTTGAAAATGTTCACAGATGTTTTATAGATTGCTTACACAAGACAGACGTTTAATTATAAGTTTCACGTTTAAAAAGTTGGCTAAATTTGGAACAGAAAGTCACCCATGCAACATCGTTTCTTTGCGACTTTTGACCGAACGCCTGCTGTGCCAGATATGGAACACACACAACGGGTTACTTCCCTTGAAAATGTCATGAAAGACCGAATGAACCATTTACGGCACAAAGACTTCGAGCTGTCATTACAGGAATGGAAAAACTAAACACACACCATCTCTACTCAGCTCCCCTCCCCAGACACATGAGTGACAAGATAAACACACCAGGACTGGTGGCAGTACTCACATGTTGATTTAGTGAGGGGTGAAAATTGACTGCAAGTAACCACGTGCTGAGCTGGCAGAGGTAAGTGATAACAGGAAGTGGTCTGGAATTCCAGACTCTGAGCTAGCGAGTGGTACATTGGTGCTAGAGAGGCTGGACATTCCATGCTGTTGCTTAAATTAGTTTACTGTACTCCGACAGTAACGGTCGGCTTTGTGGTGAGCGCTCGCAGTCTGTGTACCAGATATGACCCATCCCGGCGCCGGAGGGAGTGTTTCACAGAACCCTTGACAATAAAGATCGCGTAAAGCATTGTAAGGCTCGACGAGAATACAAACAGATGTTGCACAGAAAGGAATTAGAGCACAAACAAATCGTTACTCGATGATTTCATTAACTCAGTTCATTACCAGAAGGAATTTTGGAAAAAAAAAAACGTTCACAGTATTTCTGTGTCTGGGGGAGGGTGGGGGATTATCCTGACTGTGGTTCTGTAGCGTGTGGTGCGGCAAAGCAAACACCCCAACGCTCACACCACCAAACCACACGATGCAAAAGTGACAACACACAACTTCACTACACCAACATTCATGCACTCATTCACACGACCTGGTGGGGAAGGGCCCTAAGTCAGAAGAGTGAGTACAGACTGACAGCATAGACGGTCAGATGGGAGACAAATAAGAAGATAGCCTATCCAGAACTAACTGTCCTAATGGACAAGAAAACAAAATAGAATACCCCTCCTGAGTGCCCTGGGAAATCACTAAGTCCTGACCTAGCCCACTGCTCAAAATATCCACTCTCCACAGAAGAGAAAAAAGAAACATCAAAACATTGAATAACAGGATCTACACATCACAAAATAGTTTTTTTTCAGTCTTGACAAAATAGAGAAAAAAATCAAAAGAAAAAAAAATCACCAGCTTCTTTAAATCCGCAAGAAGAAAAAAAAATAAAGTTACGCATCCCAGACTTTCCAGCGCCAATGACACTTCCACCCCACACAACTGATAGTTCCTTTAAAGGTTCATCACACTTGAGCTGGCGGACGACTGGCTCCAGGGGTGGTCCAGGAGATCCACTCAGGGTAGTGCTATTGGACTGTGGACTCCAGGCAGAGGTGAAGATCCTTCACGAGTTGCGCCAGATACTGGTGGCGTCTACTGGCCGCGCCCCAGCTCGTCTATGGTGACCCCAGTTCGTCGTCTATGGTGACCCCAGCTCGTCGTATGGTGACCCCAGCTCGTCTATGGTGACCCCCCATAGGCTGCTCCTGGGAAACTGGATGCACGGAGAAAACAAACAAACAAAACTACGGCTGAGATCAATATCCTGTATTGCCATTTAACATACAGACTGTCCTTTGTCAGAGAAAGTGTGGGTGGGTGGGAGGGGGGTGGTAGGCGTTGTACTTTTTTGTAACATCTCTCAACCATTGTCAGGAGACAATCTACATTTGGGTGGCTCCATAGGGGGACACCAGTCAATATTTCATTCTAATTAACAACATACCTTTTATGAACAAACTTTTTTATTTGCATAGTGAATAAACACTTTTTTCATCAGCATACAAGGTGATATGATAATGAGTATCTGTAGTCTGAATTTCTCCTTATTTTTTCTTCCTAAATGGATGACAAAGAAACCAATCATTCCAATCAACACAAATGTAATTCTTCATTCACTCTCCTGACACACAGACAGACAAACAAGAAGGAGCCGAGCGGGGCCAGAAGGTAGGGGCGCGACAGGAAGGACTCCTCACTCCTCAGCGTCAATAGTGTAACGTACACACGCTACCAACGTCCCGCGACTCGACTCAGTGACAGAAGACAAATGCACAATATTAGCGGCAGAAAAGGGAGACAAGTACGACCTAGCAGCCATAAAAAGCCTGGTTGTCTCCATTCGAAAACTTTGCTCAAAATGGCGAGTTTAATCTCCGACAATCTGCTTTCTATTATAATCAAAGCGCGAAACTACCCGTCCAAGGTAGGTAATGAAACATTGAGCAATGATAATTTGAAAGCTCGATGCCAACGAATAAATTATTTCGCATACAAAATGGTCACAATTTCGATATATTCGCAATGACAACGAAAAGTTGTAACCTCAATAGCAAACACCTGTCGAAGCGCTATTTAAATGAAATATGACTTTTGAGCCGCCTGTTCAAACGCGAAAAGAAGCGAAAATTTGCAAGTTGAAATCGTACATAAAGAAAAAGATAAAATAGTTACCATAACAGCTTGTAGACTGGGGATGAAAAACTTGGTCGTCGTTCCGGCCCAACAAAGGGTCAACACCTACGACCAACACTGAAGCGTCCCACAGCGAAGTGAGGACCAGGTCTGGGAAACCTGAGAGAAAATACCAGCTGGCGGAGAAAGGAGTTCTCTCCCCACTCGGCAGTCAAGGTACGAGAGACTCTATCTCCTCTTTTCCCAGTCCCATGCCAGGTAACACAACTCACTCATAGAAAGGTGACACATGACACCAGCCACTGTACGACGTGCAAAACACATCCAGAGGATCTACACGAGATGGCCTTGCTCATGACAGGTGAAGGGAAAAGAAAAAAAAAGAAAAACAAACAAACAAAAACAAAAAAACACGAAAGCTTAAAGCGAACTGTTAGATGATGGGAGGAGAAAAAAAATCACGGACCACACGCGCTTCTTGTGTCTTAACAAGCTTGAGGAACTGACATGTAACCGAGAGGAGAGAAAACAAATTCCACCCCCCCCCCCCCCACCCGCACTACAAATGTTTGTCCGTGAAATTCTGTAAAGACATCTCATATACACAGTAGTATTTCTACCGAAGAGTGGTACCAGCATTTCAAAAATCTGTTGATAACCCATGTTAGCAATGAAGCATGTTCTTTTAGTAAGCTGTGTCAGTTTTGTTTATACGAGGACATTTATTTATCTCTGAATTCATACATAAAAACAGTTTCGTTTCCGACTCGCTGGCTCAACCACACTATTTCAAACCCATTCTCTGTTAGCACTCTCTTAATCTTAGAGGTCCAGCTAACATTTCCTAACTCACATTGTTGCAGCATCATGTCGTAGGTTTGCCTGCTCAGTCTAGCTACTGGTAATCGTATTACTTTACACCAGTATCTAACACACTTTCAATACATCTGATGTACAACGGATAACTTCCTGTTTCACCATAAGTTATTTTATTTGATGAATGAATCGGAATATTCAGAAACCGTTTGATTGCATAAGTGTGCACACTTCCTAAATTTTAGACTATCTTCAAGTCCCCATATTTCAGCACCATATGTAAGAATCGGTTCAATCTGGGTATCAATTATTAAATAGCTTCCAAAATGTGTGGATCAGTAGTATCTAATTTCCTAAATGTTATCAAAACTTCTATCACTCCTTTTTTGCCTTTTCTACTTGTTTCACACCAAGCTAAATTCCAACTTAATTTTTGTTTTTAAAAAATATATCTAAATATTTGCACGAATTGGTGACTTTAACCTGAGAATTACCAAACCACCAAACTTCATTCCTAGCCAAATATACACCTTTACAACACACAATAATGTTGTTTTTATCAAGGTTTACTGTCAACTGTAGTTTATCAGCTTCCTGTTTCAAATCATTCAATTGCTTTTGCAATTTTATTGCTGTACTAGACAACAGAATTACATCATCGGCAAACAGCATCACAAAAATTTCCACAGAACTTGGAATAATCTGAATACCATGTTTACCATTCCTTGAGAGTTTATAGCGAGCTTATTTGAATAAAAAGAAAACAGCTGTGGGCTTTAAAGAAAAAAAAAAGCCTTGCTTGACTCCACGTGTAATTGAAAAAATCAGAATAACACATTTTCACGCACACATGCCAAGACAGAGTCATACATTCCACGTAATGTTTTTCTTGAACTTCATCTGCCAAAATATTGCCATTGCATACATCAGCAAAATCTGCTCTCCACACTGAATAATGCAGTTGCATCTGTTTGGCACATTGTTTTCTTGATCACATAAACAGTGTAAGTTCAATTTGACAGGCATGTGATCCAACTCAATCCTTTCACATACTCTCAGCTCGCAAAAACTTCGCACATAAAGGCGCACAATTCAGAACATCTTTAACAGAACCAAACAATTAGTGCTTCAGGTGGCAGAACGGAAAGGTAACCCCCGGTGGGGGGGGGGGTGGGGGTGGGGGGGGTGGGGATTTTCCACTATGATTTTCTGGTGTTTTTTTCACATCATAAACTGAAATGCATATGTCAGCAATTGATTTATTGGAGCTCTTGGGAGATATAACCATGTTTATAAGCGAATTTTCCTTCTTTGGGCTCTGTATTTGCGATTAGAGGGTATACTTAGTTAAAGACCTGTCGATATGGAACTAATCCATTTATTGTCAAATGGTTTGCAGTTCCTGATAGAAGGATGGCTGTTCCATTTACAGATAGTAATTTTTTTTCAGAAACGATGCCTGTTTTACAGTATTTGGCGCCAACTTCCGGTATTTAAAAAAAAAAACAAACATAAAACAAACTGGCTTACTGCCTAGTGCAAAGTGAGACGACTGCAGGCGGGAATCTAAACAATTCTTTAATAAACGTTAATGAACCGCAAGGAGAAACGTGGACAAACGAGTCACAAGACAAAAACACGACGCGTTTCGACCTGTTAGGTCTTTTTCAGGCAAGATACAACAAATAGGACAGTGAAAATGAACGAGGCCTCGTTTTCATTCAGTGCCTACCTTACGCTGAAAGAGATTAAAGATAAGTGACACACTCGTTCATTTTCATTGTCCTATTTGTTTGTGTCTTGCCTGAAGAAGACCTAAGAGGTCGAAACGCGTCGTGTTTTGTCTTCTGACTCGTTTGTCCACGTTTCTATCGGCGGTTCGCTAACATTTATTTAGGACTGGCTTACAGCTATTCTCCAGTATGATCATCACCGTCAGCAGGCTGAAATGTGTCTAACATTAAACCACATGTAGTAGTAGTAGTAGTAGTTGTGGTAGTAGTTGTAGTAGCTGTAGTAGTAGTAGTAGCAGCAGCAGCAGCAGCAGCAACAGCAGCAGAAGCAGTAGTAGTAGTAGTGGTCGTAGCACAAGAGTTATAGGCAATGATTGTAAAGATATTTGTCATACATAAACCAGATCTAAATCAGAAAACCAGAATCTGGGCAAGCTGGGTATCACTCACAGGGAGGAATCTGGGTGTGGTGAATGACCAGTCAACGGTCGACTACATGCAGCCAGTTCTACATCCCGTCACTGAGAACACTTCTGTTCAACATATCCTCCCAGTTTCTGTTAATGCTTCAACAAGGGAAGTGGGCCAGAACACACTCTGCTCACCTGTGACCTGGCTGTTGCAAGAAAGGCATACATGATTGTTTGGCAGAATGACTGGTTCAAGGACCATTTTCTGTGTTCATACATGGCAGCATTTGGAAAACTCATGAGGGGATCCGGTATTATGTAGTCAGAAGTCTGCTCAAGTGGGCCGATTGATGCTGTCTTGGCAGGAAAGCACTACAATCGTGCCCTGAGAGTCCACAAGGTTATTCTGGAGGCTCTTGAGCAGTTGCTTCTTCAGACATTCTTGAAGGAATCAACAGAAGCTTCAGATGTTCTGAACCAGTTGTCTGAAGATCTGCCAGGGTGCACAAACAGACATCAGCTTCAAGACACTCTCGGGAAGCCATCTTTTGTTCTCCTCTTCAGACTGTACTCGAACTTCAAGAAGGACGCTATCACAAGGAAGAAAGGGAAAGACAGCACAGTTCTGGTTGCAGTATTCTGATAGAGTGTGGCTGATTCTGCATCTCCTCCGAGCTACAAAAAGAAAATGACTTGGACTTGCACTTGTCATGCATAGAGAAAATGTGCCCTCTGCTCTTAGTGATGGATCACCAGAACTACTCAAGATACGCCACAGTCTATTTCCTGAGGATTCTGAATCTCAAGCACGACCATTCCTCAGCAGAACTCCTGCAACATGGAGGACTCAGTGTGTGTCGAGATCAACACTTCCTTCATGCAGAGTGCCAGTTGACCAAACTATTGAGCAAACGATCAACTGCCATGCAAAATCTGCGGGTGGGATCATTGGATTCAGCAGAAACAGTGCTGTCTACCTTCGCTGGTGCATGACACTCATGTCAGAGCTTCTTTTCTTGCTGCTGCAACATTTGAAATGGCTGGCATGACTGGGGATGATGTCAAAGTTCACAAAGACCTGACATGTTCAGAGACTAGAGCCAGTGAGGAGTGTGTGAGAAAAAAAACATGATGGATTCCTTCTGCAGCTTCATGGATCCCTTTTCAGTGGAAGAGAGGGGTCTCTTCTGTCTCTCATCAGGAATGCAAGCACCAGACTGCATTCAAGAAAAAAACTTATATCAGCAGATGCACGAAGAAAGGAAGCCTATCACCAATTCGTGGCAGAACGACTGGTTGAGAAAGCTCTGAGTTTCCCATGTTCCTCTGAAAAAAAGTGTGGAGCTGAAGACATTTGCGAAACTGCAGAAGACAAAGACTATGCGATCATCTTCGAACAGACTGGTTCAAGTGGCAGCACAGAGAGACATGTTTCGGACAACTTCTCATGATCGCGCAGGAAAATCACATCAGTTTTCAGGTCATGGGCTATCCTTTGAGTCCAGTCACTTACCTCTCTACCCCCAACATTTGGAGACCTGGCAGCCAGAATCCTGAAAAATCTGCCATCCACAGACAGAACTGATTATGTGGCATATACAACCACAACTCCATCAAATCAATGGAACGTTCTCCTCGGGGAAGGTGAAAGCATTCTTTCTGAAGGTCCCAACACTAAAGTCCCCAGAGACTGGAAAGGGTTTATGAAAAATGGTGACAACAAGAACCAGCTCATCGAATTCCCTGCTTTCTGAATGGAGAAAAGATTCCCATGCTGTCACACACTCTGAACAGAGAACTGTTTGTGACATGTGGGTCCGATTACCACTCAGGAAGAAGCGGACACGAGGATCATCCTTCACTGTTTTCACCAGAACAAGAATGCTTCTGACTTCAAGGGCATAATTGTGTGCTCTTCAGACTCTTGACGTGTTTCTACTCTTACTACACTTCAGTTCCCAGCTCCATACAATGGTATACTTGGACACTGGCACTGGAAAACCACAGGAGGCTGCTTTCCACTACAGACCTTGCTGCCAAGTATGGACAGGAATACTGTGAAGCACTCCTTGGCCTTCATGCTTTTTCCGGCTGTGAGTCCACCAGTTCTTTTGTGAGCAAAGGGAAGGTCAGGGCGTTCAATGCGTTCACAAAGAACCGTTCCTTCATGATGCCTTCCGAGCACTGGGAAGCCCAGAACTGTCTTCTGATTTAGTGGACAACCTTGAACACTATGTCTGTTGTCTGTATGGCAGACCCAAAAGCAGGAACATCAACCAGGTCCACTTTGACCTTCTCAACAGAACTGACCTGAGCCTCCTACCTCCCTATCAGTCCTCCCTGCGGATGTACACAGAGCGAGTCAACTGCCAGGTATTATATCTTACTGTTTTTAACATGCTAGTTATTGTTGTTGCAGGGTAGTCTTGCAGTGTTTGATTTGGTCTGACGGAATGCTGTCGTGCCTCCAGACCGCATGCTGCTGTGCAGATTAGTGAAGATAAACTGACAGCTGCTGCAGCAGAAAAGCAAACCTGCAGAAAGAAGATGGCAGGGAAACAAACCATTGTCCACATGCAGATGTGACCGCTGTGACAGAGACTGCCACTCTCGCATCAAACTCAGCCACAGGTGACACTGCTTGGGCCGAGCAGACAGCCAAGTCAGATAGCTATATCTTAGGTTGGATGTACTCTGTCCCGTGGTCAGCTACAACCGACGGAGACCTACAGTAGTATTGTTGTCGATAACTATAGTTAAACAAATGCTATTTGACCTGGCCAACGGTAACACAACAGCCTGAATATGACATTTTGAACATAAATAGGATTGAGTCCTGAAACCGAAGCCTAAGTTAGTCATTGCCAAGGCGATAAAAAACAGCTATGAGATTTTGTCATCTTTACCCTTTCATCTTCTGTTCTCACGTGGAGGTTTGGAAACATGCCCATTGTGCTCAACCAGCCATTGATGGGCCGTCAGGCAGAGGCTGGAAGACAACAGACAGTGATTTGGAGATCGACTGGTGTCAGTTATATACTTCCATGTGAACTTGTTGATGTCCTCTGTGACCAGCCAACTCCTGAGGAGGAGAACGGTGACTTTGAACTTGTGAACCTTTGTGATGCTGTTCAAGAGGAAGGGTTGACACTGAAGAATCTGTTGTCAACAGTTCTGTGTGGTGCAATCTTCTTACTGGCGGACAGGCGCATACTGCAACACTCAGTCACCACTCGCTTGTGTTGAAACAGATCCTTTGGTCATGGTTTATAAGCAGTTTGGCCCAAACTCTACTAAACCATTTTCTTGACACCATTTTGAAACAGGTTAACAGTTTCTGTTCAGTTGTATCCTTTTCAAAACCAATTTAAAGAGTAATAGGTTGGTGCGCTAAACGTGTTAAAAAAGATTGACATATTAACGCATATGTCATGTTTATTTTGATGCTATTACTACAATCATGCTTCAAACACGTCACATCTGCCCATGTAGAACAAGGATCAGCGCATTTAAAAACAACTTGCATTTGATTTTTAAGGCGTTATATACTATTAGTAATAGCATTTTTTTCACCCCTACCCCCTTTTTTTAGAGTAGGAAATCGGTGATTTCTTCCAGACCTTGTTGCTCCCAAGAGCTCCAACCAATCTTTTGTTTGACATCCTATGATGACGGCATATGGCCTAAACTTTCAGAAAAACACAATGGCAAATCCCCCCCCCCCCCCCCCCCGGGGTCAGGGGGGGTTATGGTCACCTAAAGTACTAAATGACTTGCTAAGGATAAATGGGGAAAAAAAAGAAAAAAAAGGACATAATGTCAACTGTTTTAACACATGATATAAATTCATTTTTAATCAAACATATCAGACCACCTATCATCTCCCCCTGAGTAGTGAATTTTACAGCAGAAACACAACACACACACTTGCATAGCCTGAAAAGACGGTTGAAGAAAATTCACCTACTAAAAGTTTCAACAAGACATATAAAATCGAACGAAATGACAAATGAGATGAAGTCCATATCAGACAATTTAGAAATAATTCCATTAACTTTCCAATGAATATAAAAGAAAGAAAAAATGACTTGGTTTTAGCACAAACATTATTATACACATTATCATCAAAAGCTCGGTCTGTTTATATATATATATATATATATATATATATATATATATATATATATACATACATACATACATACATTTTTTTTCTACAACAGCTGAGCCACGCGCTTGCTTTTCTTTCACGTCTCTTTCTCCCTACGCAGTTCACTGTACAAACTCTCTCCTCCACTTTCCACATAGTTCACCACACAAAACTCTCCCTCCACTTTCCACACAGTTCATCGCACAAACTATCCCCTCCACTCTCCACACAGTTCACCGCACAAACTGTCCTCTCCGCTCTCCCACACAGTTCAACACACAAACTGTCCTCTCTCCACTCTCCACACAGATCACTGTACAAACTCTGTCCTCTCCACTCTCCACACAGTTCAACACACAAACTGTCCCTCTCCACTCTCCACACAGATCACTGTACAAACTGTCCTCTCCACTCTCCACACAGTTCAACACACAAACTGTCCTCTCCACTCTCCACACAGATCACTGTACAAACTGTCCTCTTCACTCTCCAACAGTTCAGCACACAAACTGTCTTTTATCATTTCCTTCCTTGCTCCATTTATTTATTTATTCATTGACTTATTTTACTTATTCATTCATTTGTTTATCGATATGTTTTTATTTATCTATTCATTTGTTTTCCTTTTTCATTCATGTATTTTTTTTTACTTATAATGTTTTTTTTTTTTTTTTTTTTTTTTTTTTTTTTTTTGCGCGAGAGTCATTGGACGTATTACCACCACCACCCACCACCACTGCCCATTTCATTTCAATACACAAGGAGAATAAAGAGGAATATGATATCTTGAACAAAGAGAACAGATTCTATATTTGACTGGTGTGTTGTCCATTTGTGTTCATGTGGACCAGCTGGGATGAGGTGGGGACGGGCGAGAGGTGTGGCGGGGGGTGATGGGGAGGAAGGGGCCGATTCGGGAGAGGAGGGATGGGGACATCCTGTAATAGCTCTGTTTTGTCACAAACACACACACACACACACACACACACACACACACACACACACACACACACACACACACACACACGTGTGTGTGACGTTAGTCAAAAACTGACCTGTCATCAGGAGCCTCATCAAAGAGGATGAAGGCATCAGGAAAAGGACCAGCACGGAGCAGCTTCACCAGACGGGAAGCATCATTATTGATGTCATCGAGGTCACAGATGAGACGGTGAATGCTTCCAGCCGGTGTTGCTGCTGATGCTGTCCCCAGCATTGTGCGCAGCTGTTCCTGCAATAAAATGGTTACTGATGCATGACAGACTGAATATCAATAACCACTTGCCTCCCCTGCCTCGCCCACTGCAGGGCCTTCAGAACCAGGACCACGGTTTTCCCGCAGCCTGGCGGACTCTGCAGGTACAGGTATTGTGGCTCTGGCTGCATGTTGAGCAGAGCCACCAGCTGGGGCGTGAGGACGAGGGAGGAGAAGCGCAGGGCAGTTTCGGCCACAGCCTCTCCGAAGGTCCTCAGCACCTTGCGTGGGTTGGCCAGCTGTGGGGATGTCGACCGTGCTGGCTGGTCCACAGAACCTGTTACAGTCACACACACACACACACACACACACACACACACACACACACACACACACACACACACACACACACACACACACACACACACACACACATCAGTGTATGAGAGAGAGGAGACATCGGTGCATGGGGAGAGAGGGGGGGAGAGCACTATCGGTGTATGGAAGAGAGAGAGAGAGGGAGAGAGAGAGAGAGAGAGAGAGAGAGAGAGAGAGAGAGAGAGAGAGAGAGAGAGAGAGAGCAAACATCTGTGTATGGGGAGAGAGAGAGAGAGAGAGAGAGAGAGAGAGATCTGCATATGGGGAGGGAGAGAGAGCACATCTGCATATGGGGAGGGATAGAGAGAGAGGGGAGAGGGGGGCGGGGTAGCTCAGTGGTAGAGCGGCGGACCCCCAGTCTTGGTGATCCTGGGGTTGGGTTCGAATCTCCGCCAGGTCGTTTCGGTACAGGGGGATTTTCCCTCGGAGTTAACACTGGTTCAGACTCCATTTCCTATATAGTCCTTCGAATGAGATATATAACCGAGGTTCCGTGTGTTAACGCACACATGGCATCTTGCACACACGTAAAATCCCATCACCAATTTTCGGAAGAGGTCAGTTTTGACCATTAGTATGGATGACATGTTACACATAGCATGCACCCTGTGTGAGAAATGAAAGAAAGAAGGAAGTAAGGAAACTGAGAGAACAATATTGACTGAATGACACGGGAAAACGACTGAATGAAACGACAGCTACACGCTCTTCAGTCGGCACTACCCAGGTAGGCAGCCCGTTGTGTAAACGAGTGTGGATTGTAAAACGCTTAGCGCTTGGTCTCTAGCCGAGGATAGGCGCTACTAAGTATTCATAAGTAGAGAGAGAGAGAGAGAGAGAGAGAGAGAGAGAGAGAGAGAGCAGTTGAAATAAAACTGTCTCTACATTTAAATAAAATGGACAATCGGGTTCACATGCTTTGAACATAACTCCCCCTTTTCCTACCCTCTGCGTATCAAAACGCTGTGAATCATTTTGGGTTGATCTGTTCATTTAAGCAGTTTCTTGTCACACGCATTCATTTCTTATCTATTTCTGATCAGGATTCTGGCCACATGATAAAACTACCACCTCCGCAGCATTCCAGGATATTTTACAGAGTGCGAACATAACTTTGACATTACTTCTCCTAATCCTGCCTTCCTACACACATCAAAACTGACCATTTCCGGATTGATCTGGAGTTTCGGTTTCGTTTTTTTTTTTTTTTTTTTTTTTTTTTTTTTTTTTTTTTTTTTTTTTTTTTTTTTTTTCAATCCCTCTCATTCATTTTACCTTTTTTTCCGAACAGGATTTCTACCACATGATAATCCTACAACACCTACAGCATTTTGAGAACTTATTCACATGGTAAGTTTGTTTTTTGCGTACTTTTCACGTAGCTTCAGCAACCCTACCCTCTACGTGTCGAAGCGTGGCCGAACGAGGGCAACCAGTTCAGAATCCGTAACCATTTTAGAGTCACGCTCTTTCAATATCTATTGATTTTCAAACAGAATTTCTGACATATGTTGATACTGCTACATCTACACTATGCTTTGATATATTGCTGAATGTGCGATTGCGTTCGCATAACTTTTAACATAACTTCCCCCCCCAACACTACCCTCTACGTATCAAAACAGTCAGACATTCCGTACTGATCTGGAATTTGATTATTTTCTTATTATTTTCATTCGTTTGCTATCTTTTTTTCAAACAGGATTTGTACCACATTATAATCCTGTAACAGCTACAGAACTTTAAAGACTCATTCAAATAGTGCAATATCGTTTGCATAACTCCTCATATAGTTTCGGCTATCCCTACCCTGTACGTATCGAAACGTAGCCAGATATATATGGTCAGTTTGTATTTTTAGGCGTTCAGAAACGCCCTGTTTCAATTCTTGTTAATTTATGAACAGATTTCTGTCACATTCTGCCAGATTTCTGCCACACATAAACGCTGTAGCATCTCTTCTATGCTTTGACATATCATGACCGTGTGATCGCATTCGCATAACTCTTGACATAACTACTTTAATTCTACCATCAAAACAGGGTCTGTCATATAGGATTGATCTGAAATTTAAACCTTTTCTAATCTCTCTCGTTCGTTTTATATTCATTTTCGAAAAGAATTGCTGTTATACATAATGATACAGCATTTCCAGCATTTCAGGAACTATTTTACATAGTGTGATCGTGTTCGCATATTTTTTTTTTTCACGTAGCTTCAACTACACCTGCCCTTTACGTATCAAAGTGTAGTCAGACACTGCCAATCAATTCGAATTCGTAACCATTTTACAGTCGCTCTCTTTCAATTTCTGCCGATTTCCCAACTGAGTATCTGCCATATAAAAATGCTTCAGCATCTACCCTATGCTTTAGATATGTCTGAGTCCATACAGTCGCTTTCGCACAACTTTTAAAATGGCGTCCCCTAACCCTACCCCCCTCTGCGTATTAAAACGTAGTAACTCATTTCGGGTTGATTTGCAATGTAAGATTCTTGTCAGTCTCATTCATTTGTCATCTGTTTGCGAACAGGTTTTCAACTGTATGATAATGCTACCACCTCTGCTGCAGCATTCCAGGAACTCTTTTAAAAAGTGCCATCGTCTTCTTATAACTTTCGACATAGCTTCCCTTAGCTCCATCCTCTGCATATCAAAACAGGGTGAAGCCCTTCCGGATTGATCTGGAATTTAACATTTTTTTTATCACTCTCATTTACTTTTGAGGACTTTTTTCGAACAAGATTTTTACATTTTTACCACATTATAAGCTTACAACACTGCAGCATTTCGAGGACTATTGGATGCTGGCAATTAGGTTTAATTTGTAACAATTTGAGAACCTCTCTGTTTTTTAATTTCTGTTGATTTCCTAACAAAAGTTTTGCCATATATTGATACTGCTACATTTATGCTGTGCTATGATACATTGTTTAGTGTGCTATCGTGTTCGCATAACTTTTGACGAAACTTTCCCTAACCCTACCCTCAATGTATCAAAACATGATCCGTCATATTGGACTGATCTAAAACACTCCTTTTTCTCATCACTCTCATTCATTTTATATTCATTTCCAAACAGAATTTCAACCACGCAAGAATCATACAAGATTCCCAGCATTTCAGGGCCTGTTTTACACGGCGTGATCGTGTCTGCATAACTTTTCACATTCCATCAACTACCCCTACCACCTGCGTATTGAGTCATAGCCAGCCGTTCTAGTCAGCTTGAATTCACCATCGTTTAATCATCGTTCGGTTTCAATTCTATTGATTTCTAAAAAAAAAAAAAAATAAAAAAAAAAAAAAGAGAGTTATGCTACATGTCAATGCTGACATACTTTTACTATGCTTTAACATATAGATTGTGCGATTGTGCTCGCAAAACTTTTTTGACTTAGGTATTCTTACCCCTATCCTCTAAACATAGAAAAGTTTCCGTCATTTTGGATCGATCTGCACGTCAGTCAATGCAGGATCGATCGCTCCCATATTTTATCAATCTACATACACAATGCCCACTATGCTTGAATGTACCAACACAAACTCTATATTCAGTCCCACTTGACATTTACGATTGTGTTCGCGTGTTTGTTTGTTTGTTGTTGTTTTGTTGTTGTGGTTGTTGTTTGTTGTTGTTGTTGTTGCTGTTGTGTTGTTGTTGTTGTTGCTGTTGTCTTCATCTCACAGTTTCCCAACTCCTACCCCATACACAGATCACGGTCATCTGTCTTGTGCTGGATCTTCAATTCAATTATTTCATGAACACCTGCCTTGTAGTTACTTTTACATGGCGAGTAGGATTTATGATAGCTTTTCGTTCTGTACTGTCTTAACGCGTTTTGAAATAATTCATGGCACTGTCTGGAAACCTCAACTGACTTCAGCTTCTTACACTGTGACGGCATCGAATGCAGTCGCCATTGTGCGGGGAAATTCCAGTTGGGGTCATTTCATTCATGTATCTGTTTTGTCCATGACAGCACGGTGGGACAGATTTCTGTGTGTATTCTGAATGTTAATGGAGGATGCTGGTTTCCTATTTTAATCAGTTTGTGTTTGACGTGGCTATGCGTGGGCACTCAACGGATTATCCAGGGTTTGTTTACATTTGACTGGACTGTCATATGGATGCTGATGATTTAATACCAAAATGTCATACTAATACTTCTCAAAAAACACTTCATACCGGCAATGTGTGGTGGACTAAGGATTGCGAAGAAGCTGTAGCCTTAAAGAAACCAAAATACAAAGAATATAATCAAAAGGAAAGAAAACCACCTAGAAATGAAAAAAAAATGCTAAATCACACTCTAACCGAGTAATTGCAAAAGCAAAGCGGCTTTACTGGACAGCGTTTTGTGCTAAAGAAGTTTCTCATCATAAGGACGTTCAAAAAGTGTGGCAAAAATTTCAAACTATGAAAAAAGGATAAATCTCCGAAGATATCCAGTTATTTGGATAATAAAAAAAAATTATCAACCTCATCTGAAAAAGCAGAAGCATCCGCTACCATGTTTTCAAAGACAATGCGTCTACTAAGTCTTCCACAAGATTGCATACAACATAGGAAAAGAGAAAATAAAAACAGAGATGTACGAAGAGCCAGTTTCAAATAATGACCACTATATAAATGCTCCCAAAACTATATGCGAGTTAGACTCTATCTCCCTGATAGGTAACTAATTATCATCAGTTGGATTGGACGCGCTGTTTCGAATGAAATGCTAAAACATTTACCAGATAATTATTATTATTTTTTTTTTTTTTCTTTGAAAATATTCCAACGGGTTTGGAATAATGGTGTTATGCCATCAATTTGGAAACAGTCTGTAATTATTCTCATTGTAAAGCAAGGAAAGTCTCACACAAGTGTCCACAGTTACCGGCTGTAGCTCTGACGTCTCTCATGTAGGAAAACGTATGGAAAAGAATTATACTAAATAGGCTTATCTATTTTTATAATAAAAATAAAATAATACCTATTAATCAAGCAGGCTTCAGAAAAGAAAGATCAACAGCTGACCACATTGTAAAATTAACAACACAAATTAAGCATCAAATTGCCAGGCGAAAGAGTATTCTAGCGACATTTTTTGATGTTAAAAAAAGCCTTTGATAGCATGTGGCATGCTAACTGCTTTATAAACTGAAGAATATTGGCATATCTGGTAATTGTTATAAATACATTAGAGAATTTTTATCAGAAAGAAGTTTGCAAGTCAGGGTAGAAAACACATATTCAAATTTCTAAATCGTTAGAGATGGCTATTCCCCAAGGTTCTGTAATTGCTTCGATTTTATTTAATAATTTGTCACACGATCTCCCAAAGCACGTAACTAAAAACGCTACCGTTGTGCAGTATGCTGATGATCTGTGTGTGTGGATAACTGCTAATCCAAGAAAAAAAACAACACGCCGAAAAGATCAACCAACTATTACAAAAAAATGTATCAGGCAGAGCTAAAGAATCTTAGTAAGTACTTGTTTGAAAATGGACTGAAACTTTCCCATGAAAAACGTATATAGTGTTATTTAATAATGGTGATGATCCTGTTGATCTGCCGTCTTTTATACTTGATGGAATAACACTTCAGTATGTACACTCAGTAAAATTCTTAGGAGTTTACTTCACATCTAAATTGACATGGAAAGTTCACATTGATTATCTCTCTCTTAAACCAGGCTAGGAAAAGTGTGAATTCTTTTTGAAAATCTTAAGCAAGCAAAGCTGGTGCCAGTATGTAAAACATTGAAACATCTGGCAATATTACTCGTTTGGTCTAAGCTATCGTATGCCCAAGAAGCTTTCTTTTGTGCTCCTAAATATTTGTTGCAAAAACTGCAAAATGTTGATAGCAAGGCTTTTAAATTATGCTTAGGAATCCCTGTACATGCTTCTATAGTAGGGACATATTCGGAAATTGATGTTTTGCCTATAAACGAATACAGAACACTCACTTTGGCAAAATATGTTGTGAAGTGTACAGCTATGAAAGGTGTAAATGAAACAGAAATCTCTTTAAATCCATCTACTGATTACCCCAAACGAGCAAAAAACATTTCCTTCTTGTCTACTATTGGCTCGTACTCTGCCCATTTGTTGCAGAAAAAAACTGATTTGACCCCCGACTCTTTGGCAAAGATTTCTCATACTGATCCAATCCCAAGCTGGGAAAGAAACAGGGAGAAATTTGACCTTAATCACACTGATGCTAACAAAAAAGCTGATCATCCGCATATCTTGTCATATTCAGCAAAGATTCATATGCAAAGCAAGTATGCTAACCATCCTGAGGTATATACTGATGGATCATTGACAAAGAGCAAAGACGCTGGATCTTCTTTTGTTATTCCATCACTTAAAGTAAATAAAGCATATTCCAATAGGCAAAAATCGATCTATCTTAGTTGCAGAAAAGATAGCCATACTAATGGCTTTGACATATTTAATTGATATACCGCAATCAATCTTGCAAGTATTTTTATGTGTCGACTCAATGTCAGTACTACAATCTATCACGTTTTTTCAGTTCTAATTCTGAAAACTTTATTTAAAAAGGAAATATGTTATTTAATTCATATTCTGATGTGCAAAGGGACCGTTTGACTTTTTTTTCTGGGTTCCTTCACACTGTGGAATTTTGGGCAATGAATTCGCTGACAGATCTGCCAAAAACGGAGCTAGAACTGAAAGGAGGTGCACAGTCACTTTCTGCCCCTTTGACTTTACAAAAGTGTCATCAAGTTTTTAACAAGTGGTTTGTGACTTTTTTTTTTTAGAAAACAACCCAAAACATCCCTTATTTGCGGGTTAATGCTCAAAATAGCCATGTTCTCAGCTTTGATCAGGTTGAAGACATTGAACACCTGCAGGTTCGTGATATGTATCAGTACAGAAACTTTGTTTCAGTATTTTATAGACTGAAACTCGACGCATTCAGAACGAACAGGGACAAAATGCATATGGGGTAATGCAAACCGTGTCGAGAGCCCACCTTTTATTTGATTGAGTGACTCTTAAGGCGTACGTACCATGTTTATAAGGCATGACAGTGACCTATGTTCTTTTTCTTGTGATATTGATTTTGCTTTCAAAGTTACCTTTTGTTTAATTTGTAGTCCTGTTAGATATTTACTATAATGTTATAAGTAGTAATTTATTCCATACGTTGCGTGCACTTCCACACACTTATGCTTCACACACATACTCTCTCTCTCTCTCTCTCTCTCTCTCTCTCTCTCTCTCTCTCTCTCTCTCTCTCTCTCTCTTTCTCGTGTAATATCACACAATTTTGCGAAAAGATGTAAAACTGAAAGTACTACTACTACTACTACTACTACTACTACTACTACACATCTTTTGTATAACAATGATGACTAACATCAGTAGCTGCCCTCAGAAGATGTAGCATTTTCCCCTATCCTTTTGGGATGGGAAAAAAACCGCAGAAAGGCCTGACATTCTGGTAACAAAGAAAGACGAGCTCATGCAGGCTTGTGGAGACCAGTCACATCACGACTGTTTAAACTGTTATAAATCAACGGCTGAGGCAAGTTCCTGACAATTATTAATTTTCTCTCTCAAGTCCCGTCTGAGGACTCTCTCTCTCTCTCTCTCTCTCTCTCTCTCTCTCTCTCTCTCTCTCTCTCTCTCTCTCTCTCTCTCTCTCTCTCTCTCTACGCATGACAAGGACAGATTGTAAGACTAGGCTTGGCCTAAAATCTTCATCCTTGCGTATTAAAGATCGATGAATCTCTCTCTCTCTCTCGCTCTCTCTCTCTCTCTCTCTCTCTCTCTCTCTCTCTCTGGTCATCTGGTGAAGGCATATCTTTCATTTGATTTGGATATATATTTGCGGTTTCTTGGCACTAAATTTAGATTTGGCATATCTGAAATTAATGCACATGTGTATTGCTTTAAAACTATATATGGTAATGAGT
>JADBJO010000374.1:80151-160151 GCA_016801955.1 Conus betulinus
AAAGTTTAATTTTTTTTTTTTTGTTTGTTTTTTTTTTTTTTTGTATGGGACCATTCTGTAAAGGGTTTCTGGTCTGAGCCATTCTGTAAACAGTTTTTGCATTGAGCCATTCTTTGAAGGTTTATGTATTGGGCTATGCTGCAAAGAGAGGATTCTAGATTATGTCATTCTGTAAGGGGGATTCTGTATTTGGCCATTCTGTAAAGGGTTTCTATATTGGGCTGTTCTGTAAAAGGATTTCATTATGGGGCCATTCTGTAAAGGGGGGTTTGTACTGGACCATTCTAGACAGGGTTTCTGTACTGGGCCATTCTGTAAAGGGTCTCAGGCTTTGGCCATTCAGTAAAGGGTCCTTGTGTTGGGCCATTCTGTAAAGGGCATCTGTATCGGGCCATTCTGTAAAGGGTTTGGCTGTGTGTGTCTGGATTTCCATGTCTTTTGCTGTAGATGTCCTACTCCCAATGCCCTATGCTGTGCAAGTCTTGATTTTTATACATTCTTTGCTGCCAATGTCCTGTTCCCCATGTCCTATGCTGTGGGTGTCCTGATTTTCTTCCCCTGTACTGTATATATCTTAATTTACATACATAGTTTTGCGGATGGTTTCCGTCGAATTTGCAGTGATTAAAAATAATTTTAAAGAACGTCTCTACTGGGCGGCATATGTGCCATTGCACCCAGTGTGCAAAAGACTACCACAGCATGGTCTGGGTGAGGAGTGGGGTGGTAACTTGGTGCCGTCTACTCAAACCATGCTGGAGTGAATTTATATGATGATTATTAATTACTACTGCAGATATCCAAAATGAAAATGGCATTTTTTTTTATTCATTACGAGCACTGTGAGAAAATGCAAACGAAAGGTCACAAGCACCTTTGGAGACATCACTGCGTTAACTATTGCATACTGCCCCTTTTATTCCTCATCTATTCAGGGTCAGACCCCCCCCCCCCCCCCACCCCACAGACACCCCCCCCCCCCCCCCCCCCCCCCCCCAATACAGCAAAACAACGTACATCAGACCATTGACTCGTATATTTGTATTATTGTTCATGCTGTTTCCGTCACTACAGTGCTGTGGTGTAAGCTAGAAAGTCTTTCAAAGTACACTTAATGAATGCTATGAGCTTTTGCCTTTTTGATGCTATAATTATGACAATAAGTCATTGGACATATATACGGTGTCAAAATCGAACTGTGTGTCATTTATCTCATATCATTTGCTTGGTTTGGAGGTCTGTTTACCTGACGCAAGCAACTGAGATCTAAAAATTGCTAATACTTTTTCTTCTAGGGCATTCTGCCGTCTCTGCATGGCCACAGTCCACAGATAGAGAAATGGACTGAGTGCAGGGCTGAGTGGTAATCCAAACACAACTATGACGTCATGGGTGTTGTTTGAGTCTGGGAGACCCATTCGTGGCCATTACCATGGTGAATCCAAGAATAAGCCAGCTGACGCTGTTCGTGGTTGCTACTTTTCTCACCAGATGTACTTCAGAATACACACACTTTGCAGCAGAATTAAGCATTGTTCTGAATTTGGGCGTCCTTTTGTTGATCACAACTTGACCAACCATAATTGTTAAGCATATTATGCAGTTAAGGCTCAGAATGACATCTGACCATTGGAATTTTGTGTTTGACTTTAATTGATTCAATAATGCTATGCTGCACAGACCTGACTGACCTTGAAGTCCCCACTGTGACAATCCAGGAAGAAATGGTATCAAAGACATCAGAGTTCCAGCACACCATGGTACTATGAAAGTTGATATTTTCAGCGTATATGTATACTTTCCTAAGCAAATGACGCTGATGTGAACTATAGTGATGAAGCCAATGATCAAAACTGACACCTCACTGGACAGATAGAAAAGAAACTCAGCCACCTTACAAGACAGGCTGTTGATCCATATCTTTTCAGAGTGAATGTAACGATCATTTAATATCTCACTAGCTGCTGTAACAATACTGACGTGATATCCCATACAGCATTCAGCAAACAGCAAGTTAGCATCATCGGAGAACTGTTTTCAAAACCTTCTTTGACTTTGAATAAGCTGATGAGACAAACCGAGTTTCCTACTGTGGAACACGCACAGACCACCCAGAAGAAAACTCTGTACAGTTCAGTGGGAATCAGCTTTGTGCATGAAGGAAGTACAGTGTAAGGAGCTGAGCACTTTATTTTTCCCGACTGTTTTGGAAGTAAGTTCTCACAGCACAACCTGTAGTTTGATGCAAAAATGTTGTAAATGATCTGACGCTGACAGCAAATCTAACGGGAAATCAGTAAGTGGGATGAATCTCATGTCCACTTCAAGCAGACGTGGAATGTTTTAAAACCTGAGGATCTAATATTTCCAACGGCTGAAAAGGAGAAATTAAAAACGTTCCACTAGGGGCAAGAATGTAGAGAGTTCGCTGTTTAGTGTGTCAAGATGTGTTTCTGATACTTCTATCAGCATCAGTGAATAATGAATACCCTTTGGCGACACGCCTATTGTGTTTGACCTGATCGGGTTTCCTGCTAAGCGTAAGACATTCAAGTTTTGTAGCTGGAGAAAACTAGGAATGTCAAGATATTGTAACAGGTTGCTTGCAAGATCAATGTATTGTAGGTTGGGAAACTGAATGCCTGACACATTAGAAATATAGCAACTTGCTAGAATAAGACGGATGCTATAGGTGTTGGTCCTAAAATCATACAGTGACATCCCTGATCCTGTGGCGTCCACATATCGTAGCTGTGAGAACGATCAACAGGAAACGTGTTTCCGCAAAGGAAGGAATGGCCTTGACATACACAACCTTCAGGACAGGTCATGTCGCACATCAGTTCATCATCTCGTTGTGGACACTGGCCCCAGCCGTCACACAGATGATCTTCATGCAGACAAATTGCAGATGCTCGACACTGGAACAATCCAGAACATCGAATCGTATTGCAGTCCTGCTCATCCTCTCCATTAACACAGTCAGAGAATCCATTACATCGAGTGTAGACGGAAGACAGTACAGCCATTCTGATGTACAGCGATAATGAGTGGCAGGACAAGGTTCTCCAGTTCTTATCCTCTGTTGTGATAAGTAACCAGTGCCATCCAGGTTAATATAAAATCGCTGTGTCATCTTCACGTCTCTGAGCTGCATGCAGTATGTACACGGAGCTGCATTTTGCTGCTGGCAATTAACCTCATCGGAATCATCCAGACAATCAGAGTGCTCATTACACTGCTGACTGTGCAATGCACACTGACCGTTAGAGCACTTGAAGTCTTGGCACAAAGGATGCACACAAAAGGACTCATCAGTATTATCTGGACAGTCCTGTATGAAGTCACACACCAAAGTGTAATGCATTGATTTGACAGTCTTAATACAATTGAACATTGCAAGTGCACACGTTGTATTTCTCGTAGCTGATAACATATGCTCCTGATCAGTATTCAATTTCAGGAATGCAAAACCTCCAGAATTATATGTATTCCTACAGTAACTGTCGAGGTTGCAATACATAAAGCTGTGGATCACGTGACTGTGTGAACAAGTGAGTAAAGCTGCCTGGTGTGTGTGAAAGTGGGCTGTGTGGGACTCTGATTTGGCTGGTGCAATTTTATGAGGAAACATACCCTGTGAATCTAGTTTGAATTCGCACAGTGCTGCATGTCCACCGTAACCTTCAATTAAACCCACGGATGTCCACCTCAATTCCCCTTTCTTCCTTGAAATAGTATCTCTGAAAGTAAGTCCGTTAATGAAATGGTTTTCATTGAATATAATAGTATTATCAGACCATTTACGGAATCTACTATACATAAAAGGCACCAAGTGCCAGCCTAAAGTGTAACCAAAAGTAACTCGAAAGTCATAATAATTTTTGAAAATAAGTAGGGAGTGTTCCACTTCTTCTCTGGTTTTGACAGAAGCAAGTTGCTGGCCGTATTTTTTACACTCATGGGTATAAATGTATACTGTCTGAATAAAGGTCTAACATGACTAGCTTGAAACACTTGTTAGCTGAAGCCACCATTCCCTGACATCTAGGACCACTGAAGGGACAGTGTTCTGTTTCATCCCGTCCATCTTCACACTCTGACTTCAGATTACACTGCAGAAAGGGATGAAATTCAAAATAATTAATCACAGAACAGTTGAACAACCCAGCTCGCAGTTTATACGGATGTGCAGAGACGCAGAAAGAAAGCAGAAAAGGCTATTTTGACGAAATTCAGTTTGAATATAGTAGGTGAACACAGTGAATTCGAATACATGAGCCAAGAAATATAGACGCTGGCGTGGAACGCTCAATACACACAGGAGTACTATACTCTTGAGATGTATTCTGTTTGTTGTATGTCACTCGCAGCTGACTGCTATCGCCACAAGGGTAAAGTTTGTATGACTGCAGAACACTGACCATGATGAGATGTGTAGAGGGTAACATCATCAATTCTGTACTAAAAGGAATCTCTATCATATCGGCCACGCATGGTATGTTTACATACCCAGATTCTGTCATATTTTGTAAAAATAAGTTATTGTTGTATAGTATTGCTTGTAAATTGATTGCAGCGGCCGCTTTATTCACGAATACTATCCACATTGAATTTGCAAGAGACTCAAAAAATAAATCTTGAAGAACATTATAATTACATTTCAATTCTATATTTACGAAATGTGATGTTTTTAACAGCATATAAATTCTCCAAGTGTTCCTATCAGTGAAACCACACCAGAATGCCCACCGTTGAACGTGAGCACGCACATACATACCCTGTCTGACTTTCACGTGCAGTGTACAAAAAACTGTGGAACCCCCACACAAACCATACACTACTCCCTGGTTCTCTGTGAAACTTAAAACGGTATGGTACTTACAGTCAGATAGATTTTTCTGTAGGAATGTGGTGCCTGTGTTGTTTTGTTTCAAGAAATAGCCTGCACCTGGGCAACCATCACCAGTCTTCAGAGATGCAGATATAGCGTCTTCTCTGATGTTACAATTTGTGGTACACTCTGCACAGAATATGAATCTAGCAGATCACATACACTATCAACAACACATACCTTACCTTTTTTATACCACTGTCATGGCTGTCCTACAGTTTTTTAAGTTGTTTGATTGTGATGATATAACAGACTGTCTTTTGCTCTACTCTAAGTCCCCCCCCCCTTCCCCTCTGTCTGCATCCTTCAACAGTACCCTGAAGGAATGCCTCAGCAAATCAAGGGTTGACTGCAAGAACCCAGTATCTCAATGTGTTGCCGATTTTCATTTTTGTACACTTTTCCAACGTGATTTTTCACCTAGTAAACTTTTTGGCCATGGTATTGATTTTTGATCATTTAGCGCTAAAATCAAAACCAAGTATCTTCAAATGTAGAGATAGCGTCCCTCCTGAAACCCATTTGCTCTACATGTTGTGTTCTGTCCTATTTGTATGAGCAGCACATTTCACACACAGTGACTGCCAGAATCACGTATCTTGAACAAACGGATTCTGGCTGTCAGAAAACGCCAGTCATTTGGAAGAGTAAGCTACCAGGATATAAGTGTATTTTGGTGAGATTCCACCACGAAAAAGGGAAGTAACTGTGTCAGGGAAAGCCCAGCGTGTCCAGCTGCTGGGCTGACGCCACCAGGATTGTTTATAGTCTGGCAAGAATGGGGCCATAGCTGAGATCCAGAGTCTACTCTGACATGGGAAAACTTCACTTAAGCATTTGAAGTCTCTCTCTACTGGATTATGTAAATGATCATACAACGTAGGTCTTTTTCCCTTCTTTTTTCGAAACATAGATTTCAGTATGGCCCACTTGCTGCCTGATTTTTTTTTTTTGACACATTTGTCGATGGGCGATACGATCGGCACATATGATGTTTAGTTTCTTGTGGTAGTATTTCATTTCCATGGTTTTGATTCTTCTCTGCAAATCCAATGTAAGGATCCATGCCTTGCGTGTTCACACAGGAAAATAGAAGATACAAGTACACATGAGAACTAGATCTATGTTTAAGAAGTAGTATAATAGCGTGTAAAAGACTAATTCAGAGAAGAAGAAGAAGAAGAAGAAGAAGAAAGAAGCATGATTTTATTTCTTATTGTTGCCCTACACACGTAGTAATAACAACTCGTAGTTCCACTGCATTTTTCCCATATGAAGTTACACTTTTAAACGTTTGATAAAATGAACGGAATTTCAACAACAACCAGAACTATCAAACTGTCAGTTTGAACGGCCATCCTAGCAATGCAATGACGCAAGCCATTCTGAACAGATTACAGTCGTAAGGTGATACCATCATTGCTGATGAAGAGGATTATTCTCTGAAGGAGGAACCATGAACGAGATATTCCACTCACAATTTGGAGTGTTTTCCTGCAGACCTGATGGTCGTGCGTTCGAACCACTTGTAACTTTTTTTTTTTTTTAGTAAATATTTAGTGTCCATCCCAAACTAAATCAGTACTTGATTATTTTCAGGCAAAGTTCAAGGTAGCAATAGAAGGGGATCGAATCTGCCGTCCACTTTAACTGTCATGACCTTAATAGCTTTTCCTCACCCAGTCTGTATCAGCTCTGCTAGTTTACCGTCTTCTCCAGCCGACGTCTCTTTTTGGAGCATTTTCATTGCTGCTTCTGCATTCACTGTGAGAACGGGTTGATTGAGGGACAGTTCAATACAATGATCTCCTTCAATTTTATGTGAGACAAGTTCGACCATTACCTGGTCCAGCGCTATAGAAACACATTGTTCGACAGTGGGCATTTCCCTGACTTGTCTTTAATTTGAATGACTCCTCCTTATTTACTGATTATCAACTCTTTCACCATCTGGTTCTCTCCCCGGTAAGGGTTTTATTCAGGCTGTCCTCTGTGCTTGTGCATTGCCCAGCTATCCTGCATTTTCAAGAATTTCTTCACATTCTTTCGATCACAACGCTGTTTCTTCCCCTTTTATGCATTGTAGGTTGTTCGCTTTTTCTGCACCTTCTTGTTGTTGGTTGCACTCCACTAACCCGTATTTTACGACTAGTTTATTTCGTTTTTCAGCTCTCGCGTGTGTTGTGAAATTACGAGCACATGCAGAGGCGTATAAGGACAGAAGTTCCAAACAGAGCACTTTGCTTTTTGTTTTTGGCCCTTCTGTGAATTAATCGCCAACATGTGTATTATAGTGAATGCACCGAGTACAAAATTCGCCGCAAATGGATACTTAGAAAGAGTTTAGGACTGTTGTTATTAAATGCAGCAATACACCCTCCCCTTCCAATGAATGAATGCGTACCACAGTATTGTGTGCTTTTCGCGCGTTCAGTGAGGACGGGACGGCGCCTCAGTCCGCACTATTAGTGATCCATTACCGCAAGATGGGGGCTGCACCTTTGCTGTTGTTGAGTGTCAGTGCTGCTGTTCATGGGTTACCAGTGGAGGAGAACGGAAAAAGGAGACTGCTGGTGTAAGTACAATCAAATTGTGTTTTAGACTGATATGCAATGACTGTTGGTGTAAGTACAATCAAATTGTGTTTTAGACTGACATGCAATCAGATGCTACTTTCTTTAACGAAGAGATTACTTTCAGTTGTGATTCACTCACTGCGTGTAACTGATGAGCGTCCCTGGGTGTGTGTAATGTAATGACACCAATAAATGCAGTGCATCACACATTATCGCTGGACGGACGTGGTGGTGCCCTCCGGAGAGAGAACTCACTCACGCCAGCTCCGCGACTAATCAATTATTGTCGTCAGTTAGGGGCTTAGTAGGTGGTATCCTGCGTATGTTAGATCAGAACAGGCGCCACTGAACACCACCGAAGTGACTCGGCAGGAATGCAGTGTCTCTTCCGGTGGGTTGGCTCTTGACGACTTGACATTGACTGCTCCCTGTGAATTGCCAGTGCCGGGGCGGTGGGCGGAACGGGGGTCGAGACTATGGACGGGGTGTCAGAATGAGCGGCGTGGGTGCACTGCCCCTGAAGTGGCGCAGAGATTGGGACAGAAACAAAAAAGAAGTGGCGGTAAAACAAGTGCAGGTTAACACTTCTTCTGTCACTATAGTTACCATAACTCGCCAAGATTTGAAATTTGGAGGGGGGGGGGGGGGGGGAAGGAAGAGGGGGGGGGGGGGGGGGGGGGAAGGAAAGGAAGGAAAGGATAGTTGAAGAAGGGAAGTGTGTTGGAAAAATGGGAAAATATTATTATAAATATGAAAAACACTTTCACTAGATGCATGAGGGAACCATCGTAATCTCTCTCAAAATCAGGTCTATATGTATTGCCTGATCCTCTCAAAGTCAGATCTATATGTATTGCCTGATCCTAGGTATTGCCTGATCCTAGGCTTTCTGTCTGCTGAATCGGACTCAAGATAGACACGGGCTGGTTGCGTGTGTGCTCTTGGCGTCCAATAGAGATAAGCCACAGTCCATAACTCTGTGGTGTTCTCACCACCAAGGGTTTAAGAAAAAAAAAAAAAAAAAAAGAAAACAGCACCCCCAAAGCAGCTGGTGAAAGGTAGTAATAAATAAAACGAAAGTGTGGAGTGGGAAAAAGTTGCTGAAAAACTAAAAAAACTAAAAACACTATAAAAGCAGTATAAAATGCAGGGGACAATCTTTGAGTCTATGCCTGAGGATCCATCTAAGAATGCAAGGGAGATCAAAAGAAAGGGAACAGTCTGAGTGGTCAGCTCTGCTGTTCAATAACCCAAGCATTGTCAGCGGCTAAGAATTGTGCAGAAGAAACCTTTACTTGGATCCCCTAAGAGATGCAATTGCCCACTGATTGACCAGACAATATAATGCTGAACAATCAAGTAAGTAGTGGGGAAAACAAGTTAACAATTCTTCTCTCATTATTATGTAAATCTAACTTTTGCTTGTTCACATATTCATTATCTTTTTGAAATGAAGATTGTTGTTTGTGTGTGTGTATACTACACAGACACATTTGTGTTCGTATTCAAATGTATCCCCACTGTATTCATTTTCATTTTAGTTGCACACATGGTGCAACCAACTTCAACGTGGCCACAGGAAGACAAGCTACACATTGGACAACTAAATATAAACCATATGCAAAACAAGTTACAGGAGGTACCCACTATACTGTATAATCAAGAAAACTCTTTCATATATTTGGCTTCACTGAATCAACACTCAGATATTGTCCCTGATGCCACTGTCTTAATTCCTGGTTACAAATCTTGTGCGCAGAGATCCCACCGAATCTAAATCTGTGGGCATATTACGTTACGTTCATGAAACATCAAAAGCTCAACGTTTATATGACCTTGAACGTTTTGGATTTGAAGCAGTTTGGTTAGAAATCAAGATGAAGAGAACGAAATCTTTCAAGATCGAAACCCAGCAGAAAATCCTGATTGGATGGACAAGTTTACGGCCATGATGGATGCAGCATTGCTTGATTAATACTTTTAGGTAATTTCAACATCGATGTATTGAAGTGCCAAGCATTATGGTCAGATAGGACTACTTCGTACAAATTATCCCAAATTATAGGCATGCCCACCAGAATAACACTCAGCAGCAAAACATTAATCGACCACATCTATCTTTCTGAACTACATAACGTCATTGAAAAATGTGTGCTTTTGAATGGGTGCAGCGACCACTTTCCGGTATGCATTACGTGGAAAGAAGTGGAATCAAAATTCCTAAAAACTGGCCACAAAAATATCATTCATAGATATGTTCAAAATGGCATAGGACTTGAGATACAAGAAAAGCACAAGATAAGAATAGAAGTGTTTGTAGACAAACGCTCTGCATGTATCTATTCAATGTTGTTAAATCTTTTCAGCTATCAGCTTCATTTGCGTTATTTTCAACTTCTTGTATCTTCTTTCTTTCTTTCTCCTCCTCCTTCTACTCTTATTCCTCCTCCTCCTGATCTACTCTCTCATTACGTGTGCGTGCTCTGTGTGTGTGTGTGTGTGTGTGTGTGTGTGTGTGTGTGTGTGTGTGTGTGTGTGTGTGTGTGTGTGTGTGTGTGTGCGTGCGTGCGTGCGTGCGTGCGTGCGTGTGTGTGTGCGTGTGTGTGTGCGTGTGTGTGTGTGAGTGTGTGTGTGTGTGTGTGTGTGTGTGTGTGTGAGTGTGTGTGTGTGTGTGTGTGTGTGTGTGTTGCGATAAATCAGGACAGATAATGGGCCAGAAAGAATTCTTGATTTATGACTTCACTATTCTGCTCTAAGGGAAGCACACACACACAGACACATACACACGCATGTGCAGAGAGTTATAATGTAGCTGTAATGAACAAGAGTAAATGTTAAGCCATCTCTCTCTCTCTCTCTCTCTCTCTCTCTCTCTCTCTCTCTCTCTCTCTCTCTCTCTGCACTTTAATTTAAAAACAGAAGCTACCGATAAATGGATTCATATAAAGAGGCGATGTGGAGTTGGTGAGTGTCGCTCCTGTCATTGTAATCAAGTGTTTCACTGTTGTATTCTACAAAGACTCTCAAAATATGTGAGAAACAAGCTGAGCTCAGACGTCCATATTCCAAGATATACCATGCATTGGACTGAGATTTTTAAAAAAAAGAAGAAGAAATACTTGTGTGTGAAAGGGCAACATTGGATTGAGATAGGTTAAAAAAAAAAAAAAAAGTTGTGTGTGACATGGTAACAAAATGTAAATTCCCTAGGGTTCCTGTATGGTGAACTGCCACAGAGGCCGAGAACTTAATCCAGGAGTGACAGGTCCATTTTTGCCGTTCATGGTGGCCATAGTTTGTTGACAGGTATAATGGCGTAACAAGAACAGTGGATGATCACTTGCCATGAAAAGATCACGCTCAGGTGAACACACGACCGCTGTACCATTTATGACCTGTGAAAGATGTTCGCCATTTTTTTTTTCTTTTCTTTTCTTTTTCTTTTTCGTTTTTTTTTACTTTTTTTTCTTTATATTTTTTATTTATTATTTTTTTTTAGGGCGAAAACATGTAGGAGGAATTGGGCGGCTACCATTTAGGAGAATAGTGCAGGGGTAATGATTGATTGATTGATTGACTGATTGAGTTGGTGAAGAAGAGTGATTGATTGATTGATTGATTAGATGTATACATATGTGTGTGTGTGTGTGTGTGTGTGTGTGTGTGTGTGTGTGAATTACGTATCCAATAAGGCTATGACCCCTATTGAAGAGGTGCGTAGACAACATAAAACGCAGGCACATGAAATGCTTACTGTCAAAATTGGGTACTATCAAAATTCAATGTGGGTAAAGAAACATGAGGAGGTAAACAACAGAGCTATGCAGAATATTTAGATCGAATTTCGAGCGTTGAAAAAATGAACAGCAAACTGGTTGAAACATCTTCATACTAAGTTGACATAAGTAGTGTGTCTGAGCTATGAAGGATGATTTAGATACTTTGTGGGGATTACCTAGTCTCTAAAGTCTTTCAAGACACAACAACAAAGTACAAAACCACCAGCTTCTTCTTGTGTACCTTTACATAATGGAGAAATACGATTTTGTTCATTATGCTGTATGTAACAGCAAAAAGGAACAGAATCTTTTAAAAGAAAGGATATTATTTCCGCAATAAAAAAATACAACACAGGAAAACACGTTGCAGGACAAAACACGATGCATTTCGACCTCTTGGGTGTTGTTTAGGCAGAAGCAAACAACATTTAGGACAATGAAAATGCACGAGCAGTCACTTATCTTCACATATATATTCGCGCAAAAATGGTCGTTAAATGCAAACGAGGCTGTTGGGAAGGGGACCATAGGAGTTAAGATAATAACGATAACGATTATTATGTTACTGATAACAATAGCAATAATAGTGCAGATAGTGCTGCTGATGAAAATATCTAAATAATAGGAGAAGGAATAGTCTTACTTTTGATGGTAATGTGACGATTGTAATTGTAGTATTAGTGGCTTAGCACTGAAGGGGATTCGGAGAGTAACGCTCGCCGGACACGAAGCGGTCGCTGTCTGCTCGAACCGAATTTGAGTTTGAAGCGAGTTCTTAGCATAGCTTTTTCTCGTCAGTCACAGCGCTTCAACCGTTTCTTTGTCGTTCGTTTACGGAAATCATGGCAACTTTTTTTTCTACAGTAAAAACAGTCTTTTTGAAAGAGAAAGATATCCCGGACAACCTCGACGATTGGCCTATGGTACTGGAGGTATGTTTGACTGCTGAGAGAGTAGTGGGCCAGGGTTCCATCATCGGAGCCCAAAACGTCAGAGGTCTGTGGCGTATTTATCCAGCAACCAAGGGGGCCCGTACGGAACTTCTGGTGAAAGGTCTGGTTTTACGAGACACCTCACTCCTGGTATCCATTACCAACCCTTATATTCTGTGAGATACAGGTGAGAGAAAACCAACCACAAAAGTGTGGACAGACGACCTCCCCATTTCAGTTGCTGACTCTGAAATTGAGAATGCCCTTGCACAGGCTGGCAATGAACTGCGCTCGCAGATAAGAATGGAGCGAGCCAGAGACAGATAATAAGCTGACAAGATTCTTAATGGGCTGAAGATTTCTTTTTATTACCATTTCCCAGTGTCCACTTGAACAAACCATGAAGATAACTATTTTTTGCAGCAAGGATATACCACAGAAAAGTCTCTGCAAACGACATGTTTTTTTTTTTGTTGTTCTCACTGTTTTCAATCTGGTCACCATATGTCAGGGTGCAAGAATGATGCAGTTTGCGGAGAATGTAAACAGACTGGTCAGAAATGGGGTGACCAGTCATGCCAACTCACTAACAGTTGCACTGACAAACAAAACAATGACCAACCCACACAGACCCAAAACAAAGTAGAGCGGCTGACACACGAGCCTCCCTGCCCGTACGCTTCGGAAGTACCGGTCGAACCCGATCCCAAACGTAGCGTGCGTCATAGTAAACGTACATCTCAAACGGACTTCGGAATCCAGTTAAACCCGGGCGATCGAGATGCAGCGTGATCTGTTCGAAACGGACAGTTAGTATGCTCCAACAAATCAACGCTCAGCATGAGCCAACAATCCAGGCACAAGGAAAAATGCGTCGTCCAACAAGGCGGTCAGACTGTCCGATTCGGAGACCAAACATTTGATTGAATTGTACCAAGGCCATGATGTGCTATGGAATGTCAACTCAAAAAAAAAAAAAAAAATCGAAATGTTCGAGAAAAAAAGCTTCGCATTCAGTTGTACAGTCCTTTGAAGCGGCATGTGGGATCAACCTCGAAGGTTTTAAAAAACTATTCTGAAGCACCCCGTCCATTTGACACTGATGCATGACATCACGCGCGCGCGCGCGCGCGCACACAAATATATATATATATATATATATATATAATGAAACAATAAATTCCAAGGATAAGTACCGAGCACCGTTCCAGCAACTTACAGAGCAGCCAGGTGTTGCAATGACTGCAAGAAATATTGAATTATAAACAAAGCTTGCTCTTATGTCTCAGATTGTAGAAATAGGGGGGTGGTAAGCCTTCATATCTGCAGTGGTAGATGATTCTGCCTAACTGACAGTATGCGCTTGAGTGGGTGAATGGGAATTAAAAAAATGTTTCTCAAAATGAACCTTCAGCATGCTTATAGTCTCCAAAGAGGGAGACCATCTCCAATGGGGAGAGAGCTCACTAACATATAACTCCTGGTCAGATACCGGTATTTCGAAACCTGATTGTTTCTCCTCAGTGACCGCAGATAGTGGTAATTTGACTCCTCTGCCTTTTCGGTTTTAAGAAGAATGCTATACCAGAAAGAGGCTGGTGTGCAATACCATAGCATGTTTGTTGAGTTTTCAAAAAACTAACTAAAGGTGCCACCTAAGAAGCAAAAGAAAATCATGAAAGAGCAAAACAAGCTACATTTTCTTGTGAAAAGTAGAAAATATAAAACGATAACCTCTGAAGACACAAGTGCTGAGGGCCAGTTCTTGGAATGAATCCACAAGGGACTAAATTACAATGAAACAATAAATTCCAAGGATAAGTACCGAGCACCGTTCCAGCAACTTACAGAGCAGCTAGGTGTTGCAATGACTGCAAGAAATATTGAATTATAAACAAAGCTTGCTCTTATGTCTCAGATTGTAGAAATAGGGGGGGTGGTAAGCCTTCATATCTGCAGTGGTAGATGATTCTGCCTAACTGACAGTATGTGCTTGAGTGGGTGAATGGGGAATAAAAAAATGCTTCTCAAAATGAACCTTCAGCAAGCTTATAGTCTCCAAAGAGGGAGACCATCTCCAATGGGGAGAGAGCTCACTAACATATAACCTGGTCAGATACCGGTATTTCGAAACCTGATTGTTTCTCCTCAGTGACTGCGGAAAGTGGTAATCTGACTCCTCTGCCTTTTCGGTTTTAAGAGATACAGATACGTTTAGAGTAAACAGAATTACAATACAAATGAAGTCAGTCATTTCAAGGAAAACCAAGGAAGTGGTAATTGTCCACAGTAATTTATTAACTAAAGAATTGACTTCATCCTTCTGTTTATGGCATGAAAAATGTACCTTGACAGGCTATGTCTGTGCGAAGCACTGGATACCTTAAGAAGCAAATGAAGAGGACAACTGGCGAATTCTTTGAGAAATTTACTTCTTAGGTCTTGATAGAGGGAGCATTGAAATAAAAAATGTTGCTCATTCTCTACCTGATCACGGCAAAATGGGCACGCTTTGTCCATTTCTGTTTTACTATAGCGATGCATGTTGTTATTCAGTGGAAGCAAATTAAACCTTGTTCGTGTAATGGCAACGCGGAAACAGTACGTATTCGTGTCCAAAAGATATCTTTCCTTTTCAAAAACAGACTTAAAATTGCTATAACATTCGTATCTCTCACGGTCTCGTATGGTGCCAGTCCTTTCTTGAATGAACATATCAATAAGCCTTTGTTTAAACACATTTAGGAACATTCTAACGTCTCCAACACCTTTTTGTAGCCACACAAAATTAAAACCTGTTGAACACAAGATTTCTCTAACCTTTGAGACCCAGCACTGTTTTCCAGATGTCTAATTCCCAACAGCATCAAATATGCTTTCTGAGGTAACCTTTCAGCTTTCATTTGTAAAAGTCTAAACCAGACCAGCCGCCGTGGCGAAGTGGTTAGCGTCGCGGACTCCCGGCTGGGAGGTCGTGGTTTCGAATCCCATCAGAGTCATGTGGGTTTTTCTGCCCCGACGGGCTCCTACCCAGAGTTGAGTTTGCTGCGGACTCAGTTGGAGACTGGGACCACACAGTCGAGTTTCATCCACTTAATGGATGCGTTTCTGAGAGTGTTGCTCAAATTTCCTGACCAACACTGCAGGTGTCTGTATCTCTCGGGCTTGGTTGACGCCGGGATATATTATGAAGGAAGCGTAGAGTACAGCCCTGTCATGTAGTCTCAGACCGAAATGGAAATCCGTAGCATCATCTTAATCATCATCATCCTCATCTCATCGATCAGCATTAAAAAAAAACGTCTCAAGTTCTGTGGCCCTTCAAGCCCTGGTCTCTTGGTGACCTCAGTTTCGATGTCCTCTCCACGTCTGTGGCCTTGCTTTGGTTCCGTTGGGGTCACCGGTATCGGCGGGTCCATGGGGGCTGTCGTTGGACGGACGTGGTGGCGCCCTCCGGAGGGAGAGCTCACTCACGCCGGCTCCGCGACTAAGCAATTATTGTCGTCAGTAGGGAGCTTAGTAGGTGGTGTCCTGCGTATGTTAGATGAGAACAGGCGCCACTGAACACCACCGAAGTGACTCGGCAGCAGTGCAGTGTCTCCTCCGGTGGGTTGCCTCTTGACGACTTGACAGTGACTGCTCCCTGCGGATTGTCGGTGCCAGGGCTGCGGCGGGGCCGACCGGGCTGTGGCTGTGGACGGGGTGTCGGAATGAGTGGCGTGGGGTGCACTGCCTCTGAGGTGGCGCAGAGATTGGGACAGAAAAAAAAAAAAAAAAGTCTAAACCAGTATCGTAAACAAGTGACGTAGGAATTAATGTACAAAGGATATCGACCCAAATCTCCGTAAACCATTTTGTTTGGCGTAATTCCTGGAACACCCAGAAATCTTTTGCATGCCAGCATGTGTACTTTTTTTTCTAAATGTTCTAATCTGTGTAATCCCCATACTTCTGCAGCATACATTAAGATTGGTTGAATCTTGGTGTCAAAATACCTTGAAAAAAGTGCTATCCGTCATTTCCCTGTATTTTGTAAAGATTCTGCTTAGTTGAACTACTGCCTTTTTAGCCTTAGTTGTTAAATGAAGGGTACCCTGTTTTGCACTGATCATAGTGGTAAAATTAAACCCTAGATAGCAATAATTATTCACAAACTTCCAGTCTGTTACCGTCGTAAAACCATTTCTCATGCTTCCCTAAATATCCTCCTTTTCTAAATACTATAACTTTAGTTTTGTTGATATTTACGGATAGTTTCAGGTTATTACAACAGGTCTTTAATATATTCAACTGATTTTGTAGGCCACTTGGTGTAGTAGATATCAATGAGACATCATCAGCAAACAGTAATATAAATAAGTGATATCCGGAAGTAACCTAACTCCATGTTTACCTTTTTCATTTATTTGATTTGCTAACTGGTTTATGAAAAATTGAAAATAACGTAGGACTTAGAACACATCCTTGTCTAACTCCAACAGGAGTTTCAAACATTTCGGAGATTTCTTGATTTGCTTGAATACAGGATAGCAAAGAATAATACATAGCTCTAAGTGACACCAGAAATTTACCCTTCACGCCCTGTTGTTTAATACAATGCAAAAATTTATCATGTCGAACAGAATCAAAAGCCATTTTAAAGTCTACAAAAGCGACGTATAGTTTCCTACCTTTTTTACTCAAACACTTCTGAACAGAGGCATATAAAGTAAATATCTGATCCACAGTCGAATAATTTTTCCGGAATCCTGCTTGACATTCTGAAATTACATTGTTGCTTTCTAACCAGGTATACAGTCGTGAATTTAGTATAGTAGTATAGCATTTAGATATAATACTCAGAAGAGAGATTCCTCTGTAATTATCGACATTTTCAGGGTCACCTTTTTTATATACTGGAATTATAAGAGCTTTAGACTATTCCCTGGGATAGAAACCTTTGTCAAAAATTGTATTGAATAGTTTTGTCAGAAGCAGCTGAACACTCTTACCACCTAGCTTCAGCATTTCGGCAGAAATTTCATCAATTCCACTAGCTTTGCCTGTTTTTAGTTTATCTATGGCTTTTTTATTTTTTTATTGACAATGGCCTACATGGCCCTTTATGTCAAGGGAGTGTAAATTAATATTTGCAGCGCCGAAAAACAAATTTATAATGCAAAGAAACATGAATTGTATCGGATTACGTAAATAGTAATGATGAGGCTTGAAGCCATGCTGAAGAAAAAAGGAAAATAATGACGTGCTTTTTCGTCACTAAAAATGAATATGTAGTTTTTTTTTCTAAGTAACAACATGATCAACATGATCACACAAGTGCCTCACCCAGGCACACATATTCACTGTTATAAAACTTTCCTGCACTGTCACATCTATCATCACTGTCCGCTCATCACTAGCTATACTAGTGAAGAAAAGAAAACCATTTCTTACTAAGGTCATCAAGCTTGCTGAATACATGAAAACAACTCAAACATTACTCAAACATTAGTTCTTACCAAGCATTTCTTTTTCCTAACATTTGATGCTTCTGCCACATATTTAGCCAGTAGAGTTATTATCCTATTATTGTCAGAGGTCAACAAACTATATAGTTATGATTTTCTGTCGCAATAATATTGAAAAGCTGAGACTTCTGTCTGATATCGTTATAAGCTGCACAGAAGAATATGAAATGATCTTCATTTTCTCTCATACCATCTGTACACATTACACACAAATCGTTTACAATGCCTTCGGGATTAAACCATCTTTTGTTTGCATTTAGTCCAAGTGTCCTACTTCTAAATCTAGCAAGCATATCCCTGTGCCATTTATTGGTAACTACAGTCAGAAATTTTTCAGGTTGTAAGATACTTTTAAACGAATGAAACCAAGAATACTTCATATCATCTTCCATCTTGAATGCCAATTTTGTTTATAACATGCGATGAGACGGTCTTTAAATTCCAACATAAATGTTCTTTCATCGCCAACCCCCTGACTGAGCCATACCACACCAAATCCGTTTACTGTCAAAACCTGCTTTATATAGCAAACCCAGTTCTGCTTTCCTAACTCAAATTGCCGTAGTAAACATATCGTATGCTTGTCTGCATAATCTACTTGTAGGTAGTTGGGTAAGTTTTAACCAATACTTAACGCATTTGCCAAAAGATCGAATGAAAAGAGGATATCTTCCAGAATCACCATATGCCATTGTATTTGATGAGTGCAATGGAATATTTAGAAACCGTTTAATCGCAAAAGTATGTACTTTTTTTCCATCTGCAGATTTTCTTCAAGTCCCCATATTTCTGCTGCTATGTTAACATTGGTTCTATTTGAGTATCAAATAACTTCCAAAATAAAGAGGGATCAATTGCATTTTTTTTTTCTTTGCTCTTAGAATTTCTATTACTCCTTTTTTCCCTTTCCTAAACGTTTCCGACCATCCGGAATGTAAACTTAACTTCGTTGTAAAGATCATTACGAGGTATTTGTATGCATTGGTCACCTTTACCTCAGCATTAGAGTAATACCATTTTTTCTCTCTGAGACAAGTAACCACCCATGCGAAAAATTATTATGTTTGTCTTATCTAAATTAACAGTTAATTGTAACCTATCTGCCTCACACTTCAATACATCAAGCTGATTCTGTAAACCAACAGCAGTGCTTGAAACTAAAATTACATCGTCAGCAAATAGCAACATAAATAGTTCAACAGCTCCAGGGATCATCTGCACACCATGTTTACTTTTTCTGGACATTTCAAGGGATAATTCATTTATTAAAAAAATGCAAACAGCTGAGGACTCAAAAGGCAGCCTTGTTTTACGCCACGTGGACATAAAAATAAATGAGAATAAGCATTCTTTTCACACACAAGCAATGACCGATTTGTATATCCCACAAGCGCCTGGTACAATTTACCATTGACACCATTTTTTTTCTCAGGACATGCCATAACATATTTCTATTTATAGAGTCAAACGCCTTTTTAAAGTCAACAAAAGCGACATATAGTTTAGTGTTCTTCTCATGAGAAACTTTTGAACTAATGCATACGATGTGAAAATATGGTCAATAGTGCTGTATCCTGCTCGAAAACTTGCTTGTTCTTCAACTATCTTCTCCTCTCTCTGTGCCCAATTTGTTAATCTTTTGTTCAAAATATAAGTGTATACTTTACTAACTACACTTGTAAGAGCTACACCTCTGTAATTATCTGGACTATTTGCATTCCCCTTTTTATAGATCAGGATAATAATTGACTTCGGCCATCCCTTGGGAAATGTCCCATTGTCAAACAATGTGTTGAATAATGAAACCAAAAAGTTTGGGGACGTAATCATTTGCATGTCTTAACATCTCACTGATTATTTTATCCGACCCAGCACTTTTCCTATTTTTCAGATGCCTAATACTTGATTTCACTTCTTCTTCTAATGTGATAGGATCATTAAATAAAGGTTCACCCAACATTCATTCGACTTCAACGTGTTCTGTATTTGCAACGTCGTGTTCATTCTCAAATGAGTTGAATACACTGCAAAAAAATGGTCGTGCCACTGTTGTGAAGTTATTTCATTATAAATAACCCGCCTTTCTATTAATTGACCTGATTGTCGTCCAGAACAACCTTGGATCATTTATCGACTCTTTTAACTTTTGCACTTGTTTTTTTTCATCAAATGCCTTTTTCTTTTCTTTCCTCAGTTCAGTGTATTGTTTCCTCTCTTCAGTATACATGTTCTTCTTCTCAGTTTTTCCTTTGACTGTTCTAGCTCTCTGAAATGGCTGTAACAGTCTTTTGACAATTTTTTTCTGCTTATCACATTCATCATCAAAAACCATTCGTTCGTTGTCCTTTTCTTCCTACTTATCACCCTAAACATACACGCAGCAGCTCCATATAACGCATTCGAAAAAACTTCAACACACTCATTCACATCATTAACTAAAATATCCGTGGCTCTGGTAATACTCTCCTTAAATTCGTCAGAATTTAACTCGTCTCTTTAAACATCTGCACGTTTTCATCTGACCATATTGCTCGCTCTTCACTGATGATGGGTGCAACTGGCATATCATTTCTGACTGAACATTGTTTCCAAGTAAGCAGCACTGGTAAATGCCATGAAAAAAGATTATCATTCACTTTTAAATTGCAATCAGAAGCTATTTCTCTTGACACCCAAAACATAATCAATAACACTGCACCCATGTGGAGATACAAAAGTAAATTCTCCTTCTGCATCAGTGCTACATGAACCATTTACAATCGAAACATTAAACAGAAAACAAAAATCCAACAACGACTGTCCAAAATTGTTCACAATTGCATCCTTGGAACAACGCGTTATGTAATAATCTTCATCCTCATCATCTGCACACTGTACATAATAAAACATCTGCTCCTCTNATAGAGTCAAACGCCTTTTTAAAGTCAACAAAAGCGACATATAGTTTAGTGTTCTTCATGAGAAACTTTTGAACTAATGCATACGATGTGAAAATATGGTCAATAGTGCTGTATCCTGCTCGAAAACTTGCTTGTTCTTCAACTATCTTCTCTCCTCTCTCTGCCCAATTTGTTAATCTTTTGTTCAAAATATAAGTGTATACTTTACTAACTACACTTGTAAGAGCTACACCTCTGTAATTATCTGGACTATTTGCATTCCCCTTTTCATAGATCAGGATAATAATTGACTTCGGCCATCCCTTGGGAAATGTCCCATTGTCAAATAATGTGTTGAATAATGAAACCAAAAAGTTTGGGACGTAATCATTTGCATGTCTTAACATCTCACTGATTATTTTATCCGACCCAGCACTTTTCCTATTTTTCAGATGCCTAATACTTGATTTCACTTCTTCTAATGTGATAGGATCATTAAATAAAGGTTCACCCAAATTCATTCATTCGACTTCAACGTGTTCTGTATTTGCAACGTCGTGTTCATTCTCAAATGAGTTGAATACACTGCAAAAATGGTCGTGCCACTGTTGTGAAGTTATTTCATTATAAATAACCGCCTTTCTATTAATTGACCTGATTGTCGTCCAGAACAACCTTGGATCATTTATCGACTCTTTTAACTTTTGCACTTGTTTTTCATCAAATGCCTTTTTCTTTTCTTTCCTCAGTTCAGTGTATTGTTTCCTCTCTTCAGTATACATGTTCTTCTTCTCAGTTTTTCCTTTGACTGTTCTAGCTCTCTGAAATGGCTGTAACAGTCTTTTGACAATTTTTTTCTGCTTATCACATTCATCATCAAACCATTCGTTCGTTGTCCTTTTCTTCCTACTTATCACCCTAAACATACACGCAGCAGCTCCATATAAACGCATTCGAAAAAAACTTCAACACACTCATTCACATCATAAACTAAATATATCCGTGGCTCTGGTAATACTCTCCTTAAATTCGTCAGAATTTAACTCGTCTTTAAACATCTGCACGTTTTCATCTGACCATATTGCTCGCTCTTCACTGATGATGGGTGCAAACTGGCATATCATTTCTGACTGAACATTGTTTCCAAGTAAGCAGCACTGGTAAATGCCATGAAAAAAGATTATCATTCACTTTTAAATTGCAATCAGAAGCTATTTCTCTTGACACCAAAAAAATAATCAATAACACTGCACCCATGTGGAGATACAAAAGTAAATTCTCCTTCTGCATCAGTGCTACATGAACCATTTACAATCGAAACATTAAACAGAAAACAAAAATCCAACAACGACTGTCCAAAATTGTTCACAATTGCATCCTTGGAACAACGCGTTATGTAATAATCTTCATCCTCATCATCTGCACACTGTACATAATAAAACATCTGCTCCTCTCTAGGTTGTTCATTACTTGTCCCAGCATCGAAGTCACCACACATTACGAAGTAAACATTTTCATAATTGATAGTTTGCAATACATTCTCTCTCTCTCTCTCTCTCTCTCTCTCTCTCTCTCGAGAGAGAGAGAGAGAGAGAGAGAGAGAGAGAGAGCATGTGCATACTAATCTCTGTGTGTGTGTGTGTGTGTGTGTGTGTGTGTCCACGTGTGCGAACGGTGGTCACCTTATCACAACTATCCACGTGGTCTTCGTCTTTCATGCCGCCGACGACGGTGACTTCAAAGACCGCCCAGTCGTGGCAAAAAAGGGTGGCGTGTTAGGGGGAGGAAGAGGTGGGAGATACGGGTGAAGTGTGTGTGTGTGTGAAGGGGGGGGGGGGGGGGGGGCATGAAAGAAAGAAAGCATCCACCCGGTTTACCTCTTTCATGCTGCCGGCGACGATGACTTCAAAGACCTCTCACTCACTGCCAAAAGAGTGGCAGGGGAGGGAGGAAGGAGGTAAGAGATAAGAAAGGGTTGGTGGTGGGGAGGGGGGGGGGGGCAAAGAGAGCAAGAGAATATGACGAAAAAGCAGAAGAGCACACACAAAAACAAAGTGTGAAGTAACGCACTTTAATGCACGACACAAAACAAGACAAGACAGTTTCGGCAATAAGCCTTCCTCAGCGACAAAACAATGAAAACAGTACAGACATAAACATGCGCAATACTCCCCTTGTGAAGCCAAAGTGGTGAAGAATAGAGAGAATATGAATACCAGTGTGTGTGTGTGTGTGTGTGTGTGTGTGTGTGTGTTTTCGCACGCGCGCGCGCGCGCGCGCGTATGTGTGTGTCTGTGTTTGTGTGTGTATGTGTGTATATCGTAAACTTGGAGAGAGTCGACGATAGTATTGAGAGAGAGAGAGAGAGAGAGAGAGAGAGAGAGAGAGAGAGAGAGAGAGAGAGAGAGAGAGAGAGAGAAGAAGAAGAAGAAGAAGAAGAATGTAGGAATTTTATCGTCACAAACTTCTCACATGCGCACATGTGGTGTAATCACAGAAAATTTGACGTGTGCTCAGAAAATCTTGTGTAATAAAATGAGTTCACAGAACGGGGTCAGCCTTCTCTTCTTTTCCTGTGAGGTTCGTGGCTCACACACACACACACACACACACACACCTCAAATATACACACACACACTCTCCACGCAAACAATCTGGGATCTCGTGATCCCCATGACTTGCCTCAAAGTAGCATTATGTTCTCTGTCTGTCTGTCTGTCTGTCTCTTTCTCTCAGTTGCTCAGTCACAAATCGTTAGTGCCGAGCACATGCGCATATACATATACAATATTACATATCACTGGTATGCTATTCATTCATTATGATAGCCGCTTATTTTAGCTTAAAGAATCAGTTGTAACAAAATGATCATACCCAACGCCAGTCCTTGTATAACCCAAGCTATTAATCCCCAATACTAAAACACGTCATGAAAGGGAGAGGCAATTTTGGAACAGTCTGGAGAGACTGCTGAACAGTACTTGTGAAACGTGTGTTTCATCTAACTTTTTCTGAAAATCTGATTTGATTTGGGACCAGTGAGGGCGTTATCACTGATCAGGTGTTAGATCTGATACTTTTATTGGCTAAGTCCTATATTTACAAATGCCAATGGAAAAAGAGCAAACCACGCATTGCTGCTTTCATCGGGTTACTGAAACAAAGATACTCAATAGAGGGCTACAGTAATGCAATGAAAGGGGAAAAAAAAAAACGCTTTTCGATCATCAATGGCTCCTGTATAAACCTCTGATAGAATTTTAAGACTTTGTTAAGAAAGTATGCTTTATATATACTTTTGAATACTGCATGAATATCTACAATATGAATGCTTCTGCCATAAGGCCTAACTTACTTTGCTGAGTTTTAATATCAGGCGTATAGTTTGTCAGTTATTTCCTTTCTTCCCTCTCTTGTCCCCACGGTGCAACACATCATTGACATCTTGACTACCACCCTGCCCTTAACCCCATCCCTTTACCCCCACCATCTCTCTCTCTCTCTCTCTCTCTCTCTCTCTCTCTCTCTCTCTCTGCCTGTGTTTTCTTGAGCGTACCTGTCAGCCTGTTGTATCCTCCCCCCCCCCCCCCCCCCCATCCCATTCACGCCTCCGTCCTCACTCACCCTTCCTCTTCCTTCTCTTGCTCGACCATCATCTCCAAATCTCTGTTTAGTCTTCTTTCCTTCTGTGGTTTCCTCTTATCTATTTGCCATCACAACAGTAGCAGCCTTACAAATTGACGAAGACGCTGATCGTTATTATGTTTTCTTTTTGTTAAAAAAAAAATTATGTATCATCAGTTAAATGTATGTATAAAAATCTCTGCGCGCTGTCTTCTTTCTGCGTATATGTATCTCTTCTGTTGCTTGAATAAAATGAGTGACGGGGGGGGGGGGGGGGGGGGGGGGGGGGGGGGGGGGTGGGGGGGGGGGGGGAGGGGGGTGGTGGTGAGCTTGGGGGGGGGGGAAGGGGGTGGAGACTAGAGATTTGGGGAGGGCAGGGGAGGTGGGATCGATGGTGGGTGAGAGGGGGAAGTGGAGGGAAAAAAAAAAACACCTAACAAAAATCAACCTCTCACGCCTATTGTTACGCTTCTTGGCTTTCCTCATGCCTTCCTCGTGGACTCTTTCTTTTCGATATAATCCCGCTTCCGGGGATTAGCCAACTGGTGGGATGATTTGTAACAAATTCTACATACAACTCTATGATGCTGCCTCTCTCTCTCTCTCTCTCTCTCTCTCTCTCTCTCTCTGGGAAAAGCTGAAAGTTTTATGTTGTTCACTTTGCATACGCAGCACACTACCGGAGTGAGAGTGCCCGTCCCAACAAACCAGACATTGTGTATCAAACGTCAAAAGACTAAAATCAGCAAGACTGTGTTCATTGTTGGGGAAAACATACAGTCTATGCATGGTGTGTTAGGGACTAGTTGGAGGAGAAAAAAACACAACGAAAACAATCTGGGTGCTGATAAAGCTGAGCAGCTGTGCTGTTGGCGTAGCTATGGACAGGGTTAGTGGCGGTGGCGGTGGTGGTGGTGGTGGTGGTGGTGGTGGTGTGTGTGTGTGTGTGTGTGTGTGTGTGTGTGTGTGTGTGTGTGTGTGTGTGTGTTTGAGGGGGGGGACCACTACTAAAGTTACGAACTCATCTACGCACAAAATCCCTCTACATAGTCGTCATGACACATGTTTTTTGTGTTACGAACTTTTTAAGGTTACGAACTAGTTCGTATCTGCAAAGAAGGTGTCATCAACCTGAGCCCTGGAGCTCAGCTAGGGACCACTTTCTGCCAAACTTTAAACAATCCTGACAGCGACAGCCCAGTATCTGGACACACTGGGTTTCCCTGGCTCAGTTACTTCCCTTTCCTGGTGGAATCTCACCAAAATATACTTATCTCCAGATAAGTGTTAGCTTACGCTTCCAAATCACTTGTGTTTTCAGTCGAAAACTGAGTATCTTATGCATGTTTTGAATTGTATTGTTTACACTTAGCACAATAGATAAATGCAAGTTCAAGAAAATCCTTTTAACAGAAATGATATTGATTTACTTTGTGTAAAAGTTTCGAGGCGCTCACTTAATTTGTTTTCATGCTACAGCAGCTGAAAGTTTAAAAATCGTCTCCTGTAAACTTTCCGAAAATTGAGATGCTTGGTTCAGGCAGTCAACCCTCGATATATTTGCTTGAATGTTGAACACATATATCTTCATTCTCAACAGAATGTATTACGTATTTCCTTTGGAGCCAGCCAGGATTTTTTTTAAAATTCCATATCAATTCATTTTTTTTTTTCTGAAGCTGACTTACTAATGATGGCGGAACTGTAAACATCACCTACGGCCAGCTGCAACATTTTTGTGAAATACTGATAGCCAGTAGAAAGTTACATTGCTATTTAGTGATAGAACAGGTGTGGGAAGGTGAGTGGATAAGGACGTCACGTTAGAATGATCGACCTAACTTTGTGGAGGGCCAGAATTGGCCATTTTTGTGGTGTCACGAACTCAGCAAGAAATGCAGTGCGTGCAAAGCAGGTGGGTGGCAGTGACTCGCCTGTCGTGTCACTCCGGGACTGTGTAACTGTGTATCTCCTGTGCATGTTTGGGGTGTTGCTGGTGTGGAGTGTGAAAACGAACATTGAGGTGATGTTAGAAATGAGAAATGCGCTGTTGGAGGAAGGAAACAGTGACGGGGTGACCATGGCGTGTGTCAGTGAACTAGGTCATGACAGTGTCAGTGGCGGAGTACACACCGACACAACAGTCACCGGCCTACAGGTTCCAGCACTTGTAGCAGCGTGTGTGATCAACGTGGTGTTCTCAGCCAGGAGGCTGCTGCTAAGTGGCGACATTGAAGAGAACCCCGGACCTACTGATACCACTGACAAACAACACCATTCCGACACGACAACAGAAATAGGTGCCACCGCCAGTTCTCTCCCTGCTGACGCACTCGGCAAAATTCTCTGCGCTATTTCCGACTTAAAGGAAGAAATCACTCAGCAACGCGAACAGCAACATGAACAGAATGTGTCAATTAAAAACGATCTTGTAGATATAAAATCGCAGTTAAACAGTGTAAGTGAAAAATGTGAAGAAATAAACAGACGGTGCGACAGACTTGAGACTGACAATCAACGACTGGGAGATTCTGTGTCATCACTAACAAGAGACATGGACGAGTTATTTGCAGAGACGACAGGGCAGGGGGAGGAGACAAACACCTTGAAAACAACTGTCAGTGATCTGAAGGGAGAAGTAGAAAAGATGACAGAAGAAATCGACAGATTGGAGGGATTCTCTAGAAGAGACAATTTAAGAATATGGCCTCCCCCACAACAAAACCCCAGAGAGGACTACGACACGTGTGCCAGAATAGTGTGCGACACACTGAACTCTGTAGATCGGACGAGGACATGGACACCACAGGAACACATTGCTAGAGCACACAGAGTAGGACAGGCACGTGAAGGACAGACGCAAACAATGATAGTGAAATTCACACACTGGCGGGACAAAATGTGTATTATCAGAGATCGTCAGCTTCGTTCTGAACTGGAGAAGATTGGTGTCAGAGTAGCGAACGATCTGACGAGGAGACAGACGGAGACTGTGGCCAGAGCAAAGAACGAGGGAAAGTCCGCGTATTTTGTGCGAGGGAAATTTATTATCGGTGCTAAACGACCCGATCCTCGTAGTTATGCTGAGGTGACAGCCGGACCTACAGTGCCTGAAGTAAACAATTCGCACATGCAGAATGTAAACACAGGCGGTAGACCATCAGCCAATGACAGACGAGATTCGGTGTTTGACGTTAATGACGTCAGTCAGCGGGGTGACCGAGCGCAGGGACAGCAGCCAACCAGCAGCGCAACCTCTTCACCTGCTGCTAAAAATAACTCCTCGCACAGCAGCACTAGCGGCAACGCGCGGCGGGTGACAACACAACAGAGGGGGATGCACGGGTATCTAGGGGCTCAGCGTCTCGTGTCAAGTCTCCCCCTCACAGCGGCGGCAGACATAGAGGCAGCCCCAGTGCCAGCCCCAGTGCCAGCGCCAGTGCCAGCGCTAGAACCTTACGTTCAACTACTAGATAGCATGAGGCGAACCATCAAGCTTTTGAATTGACCTTTTTGAATTACAATGTTGAAAATTTATTAAATAATTGCATGAATGTTCCTTTATGAATTATATTAACTCCTTTGATGTTGTCTGTTTGACAGAAACCTTTGTCGGTGCAAGTTTTGATTATAAAACCGTTTTTCCAGAGTTTACAAAATTTGTTGCTCCAGCTAAAAAATTTTACAGTGCACGGGAGAAAATCTGGAGGAGTGTTAGTGATGGTTAAGAAACATTTGGAACCATTTGTAAAACAAATTAAGGTCGACTGCAGTAATGTTATCGTACTAAAGATGGATAGTAGATTGTTCAACATTGGAAAAGATGTTGTTTTTGTGGGCTGCTATGTGGTGCCAGAAGGAGGTCCAGCATATAACCAAAATGCAGGTAAAAGACGGAGTTGTCGTTCTTGAAGAAGTTCTGTCAGAGGTAATACGCGATGACGATGTCTGCCTCATAATATGTGGAGACCTCAATGCAAGAACGGGATGCAAACAACCAAGGCAGGAAAACATGCTTATTTATCAGGCACTTAACCCGGTGTGGAGCGATGAAAATGATGATGAGAATGATAATGATGATGACGATGATTTGGAATTTCATAAATGTCGTTGTTCAAAAGACCAATCGATTAACAGTTTTGGGAGATCATTGTTAGATTTGTGTTATCTGTTTGAACTGTTTATATTGAATGGTTGTTGTGTTGATGACAAACAAGGGGAATTCACTTTTATTTCCCCAAATGGATGTAGTGTAATTGATTATTTTTTGGTCTCTTCTGAGCTGAAGGAATTCTGTAATATGAAAGTTGGGGACAAACTGTTTTCTTGGCACTTGCCTGTAGAAATGAAATGGAAGAATGGTTTTAATGAAACCAAAAAAGAGAAGTCAGCACCGCAGAGTGGTGAAGAAAAGATTGTATGGATTGACGAAAACGAACCACTTGTTCAAAAATGAATTAGAATCAAATGATTTTTTAAGAACATTATGGAAAGAATTACTCAGAATTGTCATAACATTGATTTATGTATTGAACTTTTTTTGTGAATGCTTTGTGTGGTGCCGCAGCGCAGCGCATGATGAGAAAGGTTTATAACGTAAGGAAAAAGTGTGATGACTGGTTTGACATGGAATGTCGGCAAAAAACAAGGTCTGGTCAAAAATCTACTTCAGAGATACAGGAGAGCTAAAACCGAGCCATATAAGACAGAGCGTAAAGGTGAGTACGTCAAAGAAAGAACACAATACACTAAATTGAAGAACAACAAAAAGAAAGAATTTGATGAGATTAGATTACAGAGATTAAAAGAGTCAGCCAATGACCCAAAGCGTTTCTGGTCGGCAGTAAGACACAGTGAACAGAAAGACAACGATAAACAATGATATCACATCTCAGCAATGGTATGATCATTTCTTTAATGTCTTTAACCATTCTAGTAACACAGTGGAAGGTAAGAGTACAAAGACAAGAATTAGAAATAGAAATGACGGAAACAGACGAACCTTTATTCAACGAACCGATTACTAGACAAGAAGTGATTGACGGCATAAAACATTTGAAGGGTGGAAGAGTGCAGGGCCAGATAAGATTGTAGGGGAAATGTTAAAGAATTCTAATTTTTAGTAATTGATGTTCTAGTATTGATATTCAATAACTTATTTCAGAGCGGTTCGTTTCCGATTGAATGGGCTAAATCAATCATCGTTCCTATCCACAAAAAGGGAGATGTAAACACTCCTGATAACTACCGAGGTGTAGCACTGACAAGTGTTGTCAGCAAAGTTTACACACACATTTTAAATGTGAGATTAAAACGTTGGGCAGACCGGGAAGAGAAAATCGTGGAGGAGCAGGCAGGATTTAGATCTGGGTACAGTACAACTGATCATATATTTACGTTGTTTGCTCTTGTACAAAAATACATGCTTAAGAATACAAAATTGTATGTCGCTTTTGTTGATTTCGGAAAGCTTTTGACTCTGTAAACAGAAATATTTTATGGAATGTTCTTAGAAAAAACGGAGTCAACGGAAAGTTATACATGGCATTACGTGGAATGTACGACTCTGTATTGGCATGTGTGCGTGAGAAATGTGTTTATTCTGATTTTTTTCAATTGCCCACGTGGAGTCAAGCAAGGCTGCCTTTTAAGCCCACAGTTGTTTTTTTTTTTTTTTTCAATGAGCTTGCTTTAGAACTCTCAAGAAATGGTAAACATGGTATTCAGATTATTCCAGGTGCTGTGGAGATTTTTATGATGATGTTTGCTGATGATGTAATTCTGTTGTCTAGTACAGCAATAGGATTGCAAAACCAATTGAATGTTTTGAAACAGGAAGCTGATAAACTACAGTTGACAGTAAACCTTGATAAAACCAACATTATTGTGTTTCGTAAAGGTGGATATTTAGCTAAGAATGAAGTTTGGTGGTATGGCGATTCAGAAGTTAAAGTAACCAATTCGTACAAATACTTAGGTATGTTTTTTTTTACGACAAAATTAAGTTGGAATTTAGGTTGGTGTGAAACAAGTAGAAAAGGCAAAAAGGGGGTGATAGAAATTTTGAGAACATTAAAGAAATTAAATACTACTGATCCACACATATTTTGGAAGCTATTTGATACCCAGATTTGAACCGATTCTTACATATGGTGCTGAAATATGGGGACTTGAAAATAATCAAAACATAGAAAGAGTGCACACTTATGCGATCAAACGGTTTTTGAATATTCCGATTCATTCGTCCAATAAAATAGCTTACGGTGAAACAGGAAGGTACCCTTTGTACATCAGATGTATTGTAAAGTGTGTTAGATACTGGTGTAAAGTAATACGATTACCAGTAGCTAGACTGAGCAGGCAAGCCTACGACATGATGCTACAACAGTGTGAGTTAGGAAGTGTTAACTGGGCTTCTAAGGTTAAGAAAGTGCTAACAGAGAATGGTTTTGGAATAGTGTGGTTGAGCCAGGGGGTTGGAAACGAAACCGTTTTTTTATGTCTGAATTCAAAGATAGATTAATTTCTTCGTATAAACAAAACTGGCACAGCCAACTAGAAGAACATGATAAATATTCCTGGTTCCTGTCCTTCAAAAGTAACTTGGAGGCAGAAAAGTATTTACATCTAGTATCTAATCGGTGGCAAAGAGGCATCCTTGCAAGATTTAGAAATAGAACACTGGGATTAAAGGCTAATAAAGATGGTACCTAAATAATGATGCTGTTGATGATTCATGTCCATTGTGTAATGATATTGCAGTTAGAGAAGACGAGTTACATTTTTTGTTCGCTTGTCCTGCTTATGGGAACATAAGAAAAAAATCAAAACTATTTGAAAAATAACACAGTCAAGAGTCGAAACCTTAACAGTATTTTGCAAACACAGTGATGAAACATTGCTAAAGATGCTGGCAAAATATCTAACAGAAGCAGTAGACACGCGGAAGAAACTATGAATGAATAAAAGTTGAAAGCACTGAAGGGATATCAATTATATTTGGAATACTTATTTGACCTCGAAGCTTGATGGTTCAAGTGAATGGTTTTTTTCATAATATCAAGTCAGATAGATTATCTGTACAGAGAATATGTGTGAATGGGGAGAAGGGAGGATAAGGATATAAATGCGTGCGTGCAAGTCGATGGAAGTTAGGATGAATCAGTGTACGCATGGGAAGGGAATGGGTGTTGTGTGTGAGAGTGATTTTGTTCTAGAACATTGACAAGAAACACAAATGATTGAAGGAAATGGAAAAAAAAAAAAAAATGATTTGCTTAGCTGTGTAGGCACCTAATTTGCAGTTTTCTTTCGTTTTCTTTTTTTTTTCTATGCAAAAAAAAAAAAAAGACATTCTCTCTCTCTCTCTCTCTCTCTCTGAGGAAGGTCTCCGGCTGGTGAGCTGTCAAGATGCGTTCAGTTTGTTGTGTCCAAAATTTGGTTTACTTTACCTACTTTGAGTGCCTAATGTACAGTAATTTCTGGACTCATGACAGCATAAGGTGTGTTTGGTGGACTGGCTAATTTTCAGACTCTGATGTGGATTAATTAAGACTTTATCAGTGATTTGAAAATCAACACACAATGAATAGAAGTTTGAAATGTGGAACAGTGTTTCACAGGACCAAAGGGGGACAGCGACAGGTATGTGTGCCACACGTGCTAGATGTTCGCCGGCGCTTGGGAGGAAAGAAGGCAGACCCTGGACACAGGTGAATGAAATAAGACTTGCTTGGCCTCTGAGATGGCCCACGATTGTGTTTTATTGCAACTGTTCTTCTGACAGCATTCATGCTCAGTGAAAAAAACAATCGAAGCAGGCGGCTGTTGAACCCGTGTCACCCTATACACTGACAGCAGTTTCATGTGTTCTGTGAATGTCAACATGGCAAATCTCAGTGATCTTTTCCACATGTGGTCGGTGGCGATACGATTTCAAACAGCCTCAGAGTGGATGTCGAAACGTAAAGAACGATTCGTGTTGATCATCGACACGAAAGGTTTACTAGCGCAGCTATTCCTTTTGAAATCGTCTGCTGTTGTCATTTACTGACTTCTCATGACCTGTGGGGACATCGAATCAAACCCCGGACCAACACAGTAAAATATACAAGAACCCCACAGGATTTGTATTCAGACTACAGCCCAAGCTATGGTCATATACCTGTTTATCCCGTGAATTTCCTAATCCAATCCTGGACCAGATGGAAACCTAGATCAGCGACTATTTTGTATGGCAGCTATCAACATGATGCAGTCCGGTGTATCATGGGAAACTTCAGGGTTGGTGGAAACTTCTCCGGAAAGACAACGAACATCTGAAAGTGAAAACTGATCACCCCACCAGCAAGTGCCACCTTCTTAAACAACAGTGCAAAAATCTTTTCCTATGGAAGGACTTGTTTCCAGAGGTGTCGCAAGAAAAATGACAATCAAATAGACAGAGCCGAGACTTTTTCTCGCCATAACAACTCAGATTTTTTTAAACTCCTTTGGAGGCCTAAGTGGGACCAGCTTCCAGTGCACTCGTAAAGTAGTGCAGCTGATGAATCGTTTTTTCTCCTCCAAACAGTGGACAGTCGACGATGTGGGGGGAGCCCATCGTGTAGGGCAAAGAAACAGCGACAAACGGTACCCTCGTCCCATCACTGCCTGCTTTTTCCCCACTGACAGGATAAAATGTCCATTCTGAGAAATCAGGAGTGCAGGAAGGAGATGGCTTATGCCGTGGGAATACGCGTGGCTGCAGATCTGACCAGTCGCCAGAACCAGATCGTCAGAGAAGAGAGAAATGCCGGCAGACATGCCTACTTCTGGAGAGGTCGCCTGTTTTTCAGCAAGAATAAAACGACACGACTCTCGTAGAAGAGACCTTGAAAGACACTCTGGCGTTCAAAGCTATGGCACTGCTGCTCCACATGTGCGTAGCAAGTCAAGTCACTCAGACCACTCACGTGAAATACATGAACCAGTCAATCAGCACGATGTGCTTCAAAATGAAGAAGTACAATGTGATGTTGATAAACATCTTACCCTCGCAGACAACCCAACCCCACATAATTCCATGATACGTCCCTTGGACTGCCGACATGACTACCTTCCCAACACTTCCAGATCGTCGCGCAGAGGACATGATGAACTGTACCCAGACCTCAGACTGGATAGAGGACTCACTTCATGGAAAAGTGAATCAGCAGCGCCGTACTCCATGCTCAGCGCACCATCCAACGACGCTGAAGGAATCTACAGTCTCGGGAGAGAGAGCTAAAACATCAGCTGCAGCACTGGCATCCAACCCTTCAAGACCTCAGCGCACTCCTCGTACCAGAGACAGACTAACCATTAATCAATGGGGCGCGCGACTCTTGTCTTTACCGGAACGCATGCAGGCAAGTCAACTTCTTAGCTCGTATACTTAGAATGGTGCTGCATGTTCACCTACAGCACCCGACTCTCTGCTGGAACCTATACAGGACTCATTGACATTACACAGGTCAGTTTCTGATGCCAAGGCTGTGTCCAGCAAACACAGGTCGTCGCCAGAAGACAGACCTGAACCAACATTACATGGTGAGCCATGCAGCAGTACCCCTTTCCACACCAGACAGGCAACCTCTAGTGATCCTGATGAAGACCCTTCAGCTCACAAGTCAGAACCAACAGTGCGTGGTGTACCACACAGCAACACCCCTTCCCATACCGACAGGCAATGTCTGGCGATGCTGGTGCAGACTCAGTGCCCCATCTCTCCCCATCTTCATCAACGGTGACCTCGACCTGTCCAGAAACCAAGGCAACCAGCAGCCAGACTCTGGTCAAACAGCTGAATGAGCCCTGGACTGATGCTGATATGATGGAAAGCCAGTCCCCTGTGAACACTATAGCTGAATCTGAAGATCAGGAGGGCGATAGCCCGGCACACATTGTAACCATTCGGCCTGATGAACAAATCACTCCATGACAACAGAACCCCCCAAATCCCATATCAGACTGACACGCAGCAAAGCTAAATGCAGGCACCAGCATATCACTGAGTGTTTCCCCCGTATCGGGACTGGCTCATCCAGGCCTGACGTAAATGATCAATTGCTGAACACCAAAAGGCTCGGCCCTGCCTGTGTCATCGGTACTGGTGCCAGCAAGCGTTCCAGCAGTGTTAAAATGTAAATAACCGGAATGTATCTTTGCTAACATATAGCATTGAAGGCTTACTGACTGTGTACAAGCCTGATATTGAATCACTTTTGTCAGATTATGATGTTGTTTTTTTTTCTTGCAGAAACTTTTGCCACGATTTTCCAGCTGACCCCTTTCCTTCTTTTGATATTTTTTGTGTCTGCTGCTGGTGTGAATCTGTCAGATTGTGTAGCGTTTCACTTGTCTGGCAGCGTTGCATTGATGGTCAAACAAGTATTTTTCTAATTCTGTTGAACATTTCCCAAATGCCTATGATAACTGTGTTGCCCTGAAACTTTCAAAGAACTGTACATTCCTCCTTATAATAGCCCTTATTATAATGAAACAGAACCTGATAATGGCATTTATTTGCTGGAGGATTGTATTATTGACATTTTATGAAAGGTATGGAGATCTTCCTTTCATGGTGATGGGTGATTTAATGCAAGAACCGGCAGTGCTAACGCCAAAGAGTTCTCCCTCCAAGACACCGTTATAGGGAAGGATGACGATACAGAACTGGATGAACAATTCCTTAGCAAATCAAAAGATAATACAACAAATGATTATGGCCGATACTTGCTTGAATTATGTGAACGATTTTCATTAGTGATACTAAATGGTCATCTACCAGGAGATAAAAAAGGTGAATTTACATATATTGCACATAATGGATGAAGTGTTATTGATTATTCTCTTATGTCTAGATGTATTTTTGAATACACCGTAAACTTGCGAGTTCTTCATACTGTTGAATGTGAACACTTACCTGTAGAACTTACATTCAGTCCTGCAACGCCTTTAGTAAATGTCCCAAAGAAACCAGTGAAGACTATGATAGAAAGGTTTGCTTTGGAACCCAGAACAGATTTACGAATATCATCAAGCATTTATGTCACATGTAATTACAGACATTTTTAATCAGGCTACAGAACTGATCGATAATGATGTAAACTCAGCGTTGAGTAAATTCTATGAAGGCCTGGCTCTCACTGGGCAGCGCATGAAGAAACAAATAGTATTAAGAAAAAACACAAAACAGTCCCTGGTTTGAAACCGTGTGCAGGAAAATGAAATCAGAGTCACGACGCTCTCTGAGAAACTTTACTAACTGTAGTAATGAAAAACAAGCAGAACTCACATAGACATTGATACGCGAAGGGGATATAAATGGCTTTTAATAAGAAAAAAGCCGAAGATAAAACGTGCAGGCTAGATTCACTAGGGGCAAATAAAACGATCCTAAGACATGTTGGAGAACCATAAAATCAAGAGGTTTTACTAAAATCCCAGACACTTCTATCAAAATAGACGAATGGTATTATCACTTCTATAAGGTTTTCAATGATAATTCTATCCAAGATGAAAAATTACAGAGAGCCAACGTTCATGAAGATGTGAGTTTTGAGAGTCAGTGGATAGTTAATAATAAGATTACAGAGAACACCACATTAGACTCAGAAATAACAGTATCAAAGGTTACAGACGCAATCAGAGCTTTAAAAGATAGAAAAGCGGCCGGACCAGATGGATTTAGTGGTGAGTTCTACAGATACGCTCCTCCTTTATTTCATTCATCCACATTTTTTTTCAATAAATTGTATTACTCTGGGACTTTTCCACTTATCTGGCCCGAATCAGTTATACACCCGATACACAAAAAGGCGATATTAAGTCGCCAGACAAATGTAGAGGTATTTCATTGATAAACATTTGCGGCAAACTGTATACTTATATCATCAATAAACGCTTGACACAATGGGTGGAAGAACATGATATATTAAACTACATTACGGCTTTGGTTTCATGCGGGAGAACCAAGGAGTTGAAAATGTTAAATCTTTTGTGTCCATCTTTAAGCAAAGACTATTCTGATTGCCATTTACAGGATATTGATTCTAAAATTATGGCAAAAGAAGGATTCCGATTTTATTCTTCATTCAGACAGTTATGTGATGTTCCAACATATATATTAACTGTTTAAAACCCTGCTTTCAGAAAACATTTATCACGAGTCAAACTCAGTGTCCCACAGTTGAAACCCCACCGATATAGATATCCTAAAAAGAAAGTAAATACTAGCTGTCCATTTTGCCCTTATTCTGAAGAATCATAACTACATTTTTATATTGGTTTGTACTTACTATTGTTTCTCACCCTAGTGCGTTTAAATTAAGCATATTGCTTTCTGATCCAAGAATGTGTATGCCCCTTGCCCTGTATACGTCTAAAACATTTGCTTTCAGAAATCAATGTTTATATGATGTCTACTGAACATTTTCTGTATACTTATGAACATGCTACTTTTCGTCATCCTCCCTCCAACCCCCACCCCAACCCACCCGACCCCTACCCCACCCCTCCACCTGACTTACCCCGTTCCCTTCTTTTCGCAGTTAAAGACGGTATCGATTAAGTTTACTCATCTTCTGTGCGATATTATAATATTATTTCCCTTCGTGACCCCCCCCCCCCCCACACACACACACACACACACACTCATACACACACACTTGACATGGGCAGAAGGCCTAGCTCAAATAAAACTTTGTCTTGTCTTGTTGTCTCATCTAGTCTTCTCTCTCTCTCTCTCTCTCTCTCTCTCTCTCTCTCTCTCTCTCTCTCTCTCTCTCTCTCTCTCTCTCTCTTAAAAGACCTACAATGGCTTTTAACCACCTCCTGAAAGACGGCAAGAAATGTTCTGTTGATTCTAGTGGCATGCTAGTGGAAATAAAATAGGGCATTGACCGGCCCAAAGCCATTGTAGCGATCTTTCAACGGGAGGGGAGCAGACCTTCATGGTACACCGGTTTTGCTGTCACCCGTAATGGGTGTATCACAGAGCTGACACGTACTGATCGTAGATGGTTGACCAGAGTTGTTGTTCTAGCGATTCAACCACCAAATCTGAACATGTGTGTGTAAACAGTGAGCATGTGTTGGTTGAATCCGTATCTGTGTATGACCCGGTTTATGACGGCACATGCAATGCTTCTCCCCTGTTCGCTGACAGTGGCAGCCCAGACTTCTTATGCTCACTTCTTTGTGAATAAAAATTCTAAATCGTTTTCTATTCGCCATTGGAATATGAACGGGTCACTGTCTAAATACACGATAAAGAATTTGTCTCTTCTGTTTGTCCTTTGACTTCGTACATTTTTATGAGACATTCCTGGAACATTTTCATTCATGTGTGTGTGTGTGTGTGTGTGTGTGTGTGTGTGTGTGTGTGTGTGTTTTGTTTTTGTTTTTTTTTTTTTTAGGTTATAAAATCGTTTTGCAAACCTTTATTTGAACATTACAGCTCGTGGCAGGCGTTATGGTGGTATGTTATGTCTTGTCAATCACGAGTTCTGCCCATTCATCAAGCTATGAGAATGTTAAATATGATAACTGTATCGTTTTTGTCATTGATAAATCTCTCTGTTTTGTGCAAACAAAGATGTCCTGTACATATGTGCTTATGTACCACCCGTTGATTCACCCTGCTATATACATTCTGACATTGAAAATGGAATATGCATGCTTGAAGAATTTATGAGCGTGCCTTTATGTACAAGCAGGAATTCTGAAGATTATGTATTGAATGATTATGGTAAAATGCTGATGGATATGTGCATCGCTTTAATTTCGTGTATCATGAATGGTATGTGTCAGGGCGAACTGCACGGTCGCTACGCATATACATTTTCGAGAGAGTTAATAGTGTAACTGATTAGTTTGTAATGTCACAAAATATGTTTATGAGTTCATCGGATCATTGCAAATTACAGATGCTAGGAAGGATTGAGTCAGACCATATGTCTTCTTTGATGAACCTCAATATTTCTAATGACTGCATGAATAATTCAAAAAGAAATAATTCTAAACTTTTAATTGAAAATGTTTCGAATGAGACTTATGCCAATGTAGTTAGTGATTGAGTGATGTAATGAAATTCAGCCAAGAGTTGAAATGGCGAACAGTGTATTTAATGTGGATATAAGTGAAGCACTGTGCACATTTAACAGTTGATTGAAAGAAGCAGCTGAATGCATGAAAAAAAAAACACACACACAAAAAAAAAACAGAGCAATGTAAATGTTAAAAACTGGTTATGATGACGACTGGTATGATGTGGAGTGTAAATCTGGTAATAAACAAGCCAGTAATTTGTTAGACAGATACTGTCGCACTTTATTGCCACCATATATCATAGTTGTTTTTTGTTATGTCATGCGTGACCATGTTCAGGTTCTGAAAACAAAACGTAAACAGTTTAATTGGGCCATGCTAGAAAACAAACAAACAATCAAACAACAACAACAACAACATCAATAACAACAACAACAACAACAACAAAACACCTGGTATCCTCTGTAAATGACCAGAAGGAATTCTGGAATTCAATGCCAAGTAATCACAATGAACGTAAACAACCTTCTATCAGCATTAGTTTAGAATACTTGTATCAGAATCAAAGGCTCAAAATAATGAAGGCGGCAGTGATGCCAATGGTAACAATGATACCAGTGATAACAATAATACTAATGACGATGCAATAAATCATCCAATTTCGAGCGATGATATTTTCTGGCTATAAAGATATTAAAGAATCATAAACCTAGTGGCCCTGATGGGATCATTGGTGAGATGTTAAAAAATGCATGTGAATCTGATTTGTTGTTAGATTTTAACCCCATATTTAAAAATGTTCTGTTTGACAGAGAGGTTTTTTCCTGAACTGTGGACTGGATCTATTGTTCTCCTTTTAGGTAAGAATGGTGATGATGGTAATCCAAGCAGTTACAGAGGTATTTCGTTGTGTAGCATTTGTGGTAAAACTATACACTGCTGTTATCAACAGAGGTTGCAGGACTGTGTAGAGGAAAAAAAAACTCACTAGTGAATGTCAAGCTACATTTTAGCAGAACTATTCTACGAAACAAAAGCAATAGTCCTCTAAAGGGAAGAAAGCATTACAGAAAATCTCAATGCCACTCTTCATTTTCGGCCACGTGGCCTTTTTCAAGAGAAAAAAACAAAAACAAAACAATCCAACTACGTGATGTCCATCTTTGGCAACTGGTCAGAGCAAAGAAATGACATCATAAATATATTAGGCAAGTTTTGACATCATAATATGTGATGTCATCAACAAGGGAAAGAAAAGAGAGGGGGGGGAGGGGGGCAAGTTTGTGTGTGTGTGTGTGTGTGTGTGTGTGTGTGTGTGTGTGTGTGTGTGTGTGTGTGTGTGTGTGTGTGTGGTTATACTGTAACCAATGTACTTCAAAAACATAATGCGCTCCATAAATCACAATGACAATGAACCAATAGAATAATGTGACCATAGTCCTGTCTATGAGTGTGCATGGCATCCAAGAACTGTCATATGAAAAAAAAATATTTTTTTTTCTGCAAATCATCAATGTTTTTCATTGGTAAATCTAGATATGGTTGTTACAGATTTGTCTTAACATTACATCCATTTGACATCCTTGTGTCTAATGTCCTTATCCATTTTTCTTCAGTAATAAGTCTGAAGCTTTTGCTTTCACCGTAAGTTTTTGCCAACACTGCAACAGCAAGGTCTTCCACTGAATGATGAAGGAAATGTCGCATCATTGGCTTTTCTCTTTGGAACTTGATGTCACGTCTGTGTTCCACTATTCTTTCTTTCATTAGAGTCCTGTTTCACCAACATAAACTGTCTCATCACACCGTTTACACAACAGAGCATATATCACATATCTATCTATTTGAAGAGTGGCATTGTGATATTCTACGTAAGATCACATGTTTACTTTGATGGCATTAGTGCAAAAACAATTTTGTTTGAATCGCAGTGTTGATTTCGAAAAAAAACCTTTGATTCTGTTAATAGAAATACTGTATGGCATATTTTGTTTAAAAATGGAATGGGGGAAAGGTGACTGATATGTCATGAGCATGTATGACTGCGACAAAAAAAACTACAGTGACAAGTAGAAGGTGTTCGAATGATTATATACACTGCACGACTGATATCAAAGAAGGTGATGTATGCAGTCCTATGTTGTTTTCCATATCTATCAATAAATTAACATTAAAATTTCCTCATTCTGGACGAGATGTTGCAAAGTTTATAAATGATTTTTTTATTGTTGTTGTTGTTGTTGTTATGGACATTTTCATTCTTCTGTCAGCAGACGATTATGTACTAATGTCTGAAACTATGATTTGTTTACAGACCCAGCTGATGAGTTTAGAAGTTCCTTTTGCATTTGGAGCTAAAACGAAACACGACTAAAAGTAATATATTTGTGTTTAGAAAGGGCAGTTATCTTGCCGCCAGAGAAAGGTGGACATATAATGGAGTCGAAATGCCTGTAGTGAATGCTTATAAATACCTTGGTATTTATTTTTCTACTCGTTTAAGCTTTACCTTTGCTTGTAAAGATCTTGCAAGTAGAGCTATGTATGCTTTATGATATATTTGAATGAAACTGACATAGTTAAATAATGAATCTCTATCATTGAAGTTGATATCATTTTATGTGTAAATGCAACCGATGCTACAATGTGGATGCTGAGCTATGGGGCGTTGAGATAATGTATTTGTATGCTGTGATGAAATTTCTTGGCGTTTTGATGAGAACACCGAATGATTTGGTATATGGAGAGACTAACCGATATCCTATCTATTTAATATCAGTTATTAGATGTATTCGTTGCTGGTTGAGGGTAACACAAATAGAACAACACGGCTTACCTTATAAAGCCCATACGATACACGTGGAGTTAGATGCAAATGGGTAAGACAAATTGAATCTCGAATGTAAGGCTAAAGTTGTATGAATACGGATTTGGTTTTGTATGGGGAGAATCAGGGTGTTTGCGACATAAATACTTTCATGCGTGTTTTTTCGGCAAACACTGATTGATTGTAGTTGGCAGAGGTGGAACTCTCATGTTGAAGTCAGCAATACATTTGGTATTTATAGAATGCGAAATCCTATGCATTGTGTTCCGAGATATTTGTCAATGGTTATTGACAGACATTTGAAAAATATCAGAACCAAATTCAGATCTGGTACACAAAACGAAGTGTGAAGTAACACACTTTAATGCACGACACAAACCAAGACAAAAAATTTTCGGCAATAAACCTTCCTCAGCGACAAAACAATGAAAACAGTACAGACATAAACATGCGCAATACTCCCCTTGTGAAGCCGTAGTGGTGCTTTTTTTTCGTCGTGTTCCGGTAACGCTGCAGTTTGTTTCATTTGCCTCAGATCTGATAAATCGGAAATCCATGCACATTCTCAGCGTGACAGACATTTAAACGATCGTATTGCTATTTGTGCATAATATCAGGAATCACAAGAAATGAAGTTCATGTTAATCTTTCATGTCCGGAACTAAGTGATCTTAGACAGCAGTGTTTTCCACACAAATCCTACACGCTTCCTCCTTCTCTCTTCAGTTAATTTTTTGTTGTACTGAAGCAACTTGATGTGTATTTTTACTTAGGTTTTAAACGAAGAAATTCCGTAATATCTTAGTTTGAGCTCCTGATTAAAATGTATTATGCAAAGTTCTTTCATATTTATCTCCCTTCTAAGGGGCTATGGCCTTTACGAATAAACGTCTTCATCATCATCATCATCATCATCATCATCATCATCATCATCACCATCATAATCTTCGTCATCATCATCATCATCATCATCATCATCATCATCATCATCATCATCATCTCTCTCTCTCTCTCTCTCTCTCTCTCTCTCTCTCTCTCTCTCTCTCTCTCTGAGCAACAATCGTAGTATTTGCACATAGCAGTAAGATACTTTAATCATCACACTTTCAGTGGCATTATCATATTGTTTTCTACATGTTAAACCAGGGGAGGTCATGGCATTCATTGTTGTTCGAAAGCGGCTTTCTGCAATGCCGTAATCTACTGAGAATTCATTGGACTGCAAAAGTGCTCTGCTGGCTCACACGGCCTTAATGTTGTTCGGTGTTCTTTGAAGTACAACAGTGTCTTACCACCATACAGTGTCCTAGTGTTCCTGAGAGTTTATTGGACTACAACAGAGCTGTTACTGGCACAAAATGACTTGAGGTGGTTCAGTATTCATTAAACCACAGCAGTGCTCGTACTGGCACACAATGGCTTAATGTTGTTCAATGTCCGTTAAACCACAACGGTGCTCGTATTGGCACACAATGTCTAAATGTGGTTCAGTGTTCAATAAACTACAACAGTGCTCGTATTGGCACACAATGTCTTAATGTTGTTCAGTGTTCATTAAACCACAACAGCGCTCCTATTGGCATGCATTGTCTTATTGTTGTTCAGTGGTCATTAAACCACATCCATGCTCGTATTGGCACACAGTGTCTTAATGTTGTTCAGTGTTCATTAAACCACAACAGTGCTCGTATTGGCACACAATGTCTTAATGTTGTTCAATGTCCATTCAACCACAACAGTGCTCGTATTGGCACACAGTGTCTTAATGTTGTTCAGTGTTCATTAAACCACAGCAGTGCTCGTATTGGCACACAATGTTTTCAATATTGTTCAGTGCTCATTGAACCACAACAGTGCTCTTACTGGCACACAATGCCTTAATGTTGTTCAGTGTTCATTAAACCACAACAGCGCTCCTATTGGCACGCATTGTCTTAATGTTGTTCAGTGGTCATTAAACCACATCCATGCTCGTATTGGCACACAGTGTCCAATTGCAAATAAGGGACTCAGCTACGTGTAAAAGTACCATCCTAGTGTACCTGATCAACTGTAGACATTGCCAGTATGTACAGTATGTTGGTGAGACAGGAAACAGCCTACAAACACGCTTCAGTGGTCATTGCTCTGACATCATCAGAAATTCAATTGAATTCAATTCAATTCAAAGACACTTTATTTTCTTTCATAAGAACTTTGTGTTGTGGTGGGAACACATAAAAACACATGACATATGAATACATAACATTGAATAATGTAAAATGTTAGTGCAAATGCACTAACACCTGCACATGCCCACAAATTCAAAATCAATATATATAAAGTAAGGCTTATTTTTCACATAAAATTAATCAATAACTCTACCCAACATACACTCCATTTTATATCCAGTCAATTTGATAAAACCAGCTGTACGCTGAAATAAAACGTAAAAAAGGGGCAGACACACGCACACACACACACACACACACACACACGCGCGCGCGCGCGCGCGCGCGCGCGCGCGCATGCATGCACGCGCGCATTCTACACGAGGTAAGAACTGAGATGATTTTAAAATCATTATCACTTGATTATCATCCCCCCCCCCCCCCCTCTCCAATACATATACACTCTCATTCTTCTCTCCCCACCACCCTCCCTAACCCCCACCCATCTCTCTCTATCCCAGTCCCCTCCTCACCCTCTCCTCTATCTTTATAACGACAGCATTAAAAATTTTACTCAGGATGGTCAGGTCAGTGATTATTCAATGAGCGGATAGAAACAGGCAAAAAAACTACGATTCAGTCTGTTGGTTTCGCATTTCAGTTGCCGGAATCGTCTATCTGAAGGCATCTTTTCATAAAAGGGGAACAGAATATGGGTTTTCATCATATACAATCTTCTGACCTTTCTTAGGCACTCTCTTTTTTCAAACATTTCTCCTAAACTTGTTGCTTAACACCAATAATCTTACCACACCGCTTCACAATCTTTTCCAGCAAGCATTTGTTCTTCACATTTTTATCCACCATACCACAGTAAAAATGAAAAAGTGATCGCAGATTCAATATTGTGTCTGTAGAACGCTTTTAAAACGTCGCAGTTCACTCCAAGGTATCTCAATTTCTGTAAGCAATACACTCTTGACTGACATATTTTTTCTTTTTTTTTTTTTTTTACACCGAGAATTAGAAGTGAATGTGTTTGTCATCGATATCAAAGCCTAAGTACTTATACTCAGTCATCCTTTCAACCTTGGTACCTGAGATCAGTAAATCTGGAATAGGATCAGCATTTCTTCGGAAGTCAATGATCAACTCCTTTGTTTTCTGGACATTAAGATCAAAGAAATTGGTGTCACAGAATTGTGTACAACTGCTCACAATTTCATTAAAAGCTCTATCTGAGTTGGAGAGATATGTGACTGCAGTATCATCAGAGAATTTGATGATAAGGCTGTCATTATTCCCTCTGCAGTCATTAGTGTAGAGAGTAAACAGACGAGGAGAAAGAACTGCACCTTGGGGAGCACCCCATGATGTATAAGAAACAGATAAACAGAGTTAGGAAAGCGAACCCGCTGGGGGCGATTTACAGAAAATCGATAATCCAAAGAATGAGAGAAGATGAGATACCAAGTTGCTTCAGTTTACTGGCCAAAAGATGAGGCTGTGTAGTGCTGAAGGCAGAGGAGAAGTCAACCCAACAGAATACAAGCGAACGACTTGGGCTTTTGTAAGTGTGTGAAACATGATGGAAAAGTAAAAGTGTGGTGTCTTCAGTCCCTCTGTTGTGTTTATATGCAAACTGAAGGGAATCAAGCTGATCCTGAGTCTGTACTAAGAGTCTTTTAATAAAAATCCATTGAAAACATTTCATAAGAATAGATGTTAAAGCAGCAGGTCGGTAATCGTTAAGAGTTTGGGACTGCGTTTTTTTGGTACAGGACATATCACAGACGTTTTCCAAATCACAGGGACAATGTGTTGGTGCAAAGATAGGTTACAAAGCTTGGTAAAAGGACCTGCAAGCTGCGAACTACATGATTTCAGGAGTTTACCTTCCAAGCTATCAGGATCGTGGCACGCCATTTCTGTGGACCTGGACACCAGCTGTCAGATTTGAAATGTTGTGTGACTGAACTCATAAAGACCAAAGATGCACAGAAAAGAAAAGATAGAGACAGGATGTGAAGACACAAGTTGAAGACCAACTACCCGTTTGGTCTCAATGTGTGGGATTAGTTGGTTTCACATGAACAATCTGCCCTGGGAACTTGGCCCTTCACTGAATCAAGACTACACCCAGGCATCACTATTTATCATTGAGGGGGGATGGGGGGATTAATGACGTAAAAAACACACATGACGTCAACTAGTTTTGACGCCGACTTCCATGGTCAGCTGAGGTTTACAAAAACTGAAAGCGCTTCTGTAAAACGCTTTGGGTGCTTGTTGTTGTTGTTGTTGTTGTTTCTTTTTCTTTCTTCTTCTTCTTTTCCTTTTTTTTTAATGTCTGAATGCTGCTGAGAGTTCATTGAACTACAACAGTGCTCTGCATAGCACACAATGTCTCAATGTTGTTCAGTGTTCACGGAACCACGACAGTGGGCTTACCAGCAGACAATGTCTAACAATTACCGAGAATTTATTGAACTACTGCAGTGCCGTGCTCTAGCAGAAAGTTCACTAACTACAACAGTGCTCTTACCAGCACACATTGTCTTAATGTTCATGAGAGTTTATTGAACTAAAACAGTGCTCTTGCTTAGAGTTCATTGAACTACAACAGTGCCCTTACTGAGAGTTCATTGAACTACAACGGTGTTATATAGCGCATTTCTTGTTATACAACTCAATGCGCTTACATCCACCATTTGCACTTATTCATACAATATTCATGCACACAGCAAAAAGAAAATACACAATGGCAAACGCACTTACATGCATAAACTGCCTCACTGGACTAGTTGTGGAGGAATTTAGGAAAGACCTAGTCATCTACAGAAGAGAATACGCTTTTTTGAAGAGATAAGTTTTGAGCTCAGATTTAAAAGAAGAAAGAGTAGGCTGATTACGAAGGTCTTCAGGGAGGGAGTTCCAAATAGAAGGTGCTCTAAAACTGAAGGCTCTTTCGCCAAACAGATTTCAGAGAACGCTTAGGGATTTTCAAAAGTTTTTGTGAAGAAGAGCGAAGGGTACGAGAGCTTTGGTAAGTGAAGAGAGAAGAAGAGAGATAGTGAGGAAGAGATTCATTGAAGTGGCGGAAAGCAAGAACTGCCAGTTTAAATTTGCCACCGATACTGGCAAATACACATCTGACCTTATGTCACATTGTAATAGTGATATTACTGCTATACCAGAATTTCATGCAGTACCTCTATTGCCTCCTTGGGAGCACCTAAATGCTTCTTTTGATTACAAGCACACTATACATTAATGATAAGTAATAACGTAAATATATTGACAACTGAAGTTTGTGAACATTTATGAAACAGATATCGAAATCGTTTAAGAGCTGTGTGGTAATTGTGATGTACTGCAGCGTAGTTCGTTTCATGGTATCATATCCAATACTTCTTTAGTTTACTTTTCTTTTTTAAAGAAGGGAGTAGCGAGATTAACACATTTTTTCGCTCTCCATTCCTCTGTGCACCCTTCCACTCTTTCGATTTCGTTTGTGAAAGGGGCGCAACCCTTTTGGGGAACATGGAGACTGAAAAAGACTAAGGCTGTGAACTGTTTCTTCTCTCTCTCTCTCTCTCTGTCTCTCTCTGTCTCTCTCTCTCTCTCTCTCTCTCTCTCTCTCTCTCTCTCTCTCTCTCTCTCTCTCTCTCTCTCTCTCTCTTGCTGCTTCTTGATTCCCTATATCCTTCCTGATCGCGTTTGCTCCTTCTGCTACTTTACTCTTTCTACAACAACTTCGTTAGGTATAAATCGCATACCCAGGGTGAATTAAGTGAGAATGAAAGAACCAAGCAAACAAACTCATTACAACATACACTAGTGCACTGAAAAACCCAGACATCATTGTACCATAGCATACATTAAATGAGAAAGAAGCATTGTCCAATGACAGAAAAATCAAAACACCTGGAACTGGGCTTGAATGAAAGTGTGGAACGCGTGCGTAAGCAGGCGTTTGTGTGTAAGCATGATAGATGGTAGGCGTTTAGGTGTTGTAACAAAAAAAGAAGAAAAAGAAAAGAGACCGCCAAAAAAAGAAGAAAAAAAAAAGTATCAAAAAAGAAGAAGAAAATTAAAATCAGAACAAAAAAACAAACAAAAACAAAAAAAAAAAAAAAGGCGGGGGGAAAGTGGTGGGAAAAAAAAAAAAAAAAAAAAAAAAAAAAAAAATCGTTTAAAATAGTTTACAGATAGGTTGATAATGGAGTCCTTTGATAGTGGTTCTGGTTTTGATAATGCCATTTTCAAATGTTAGGAAATCATATTATTAAGGAGAGGGTTTTCAATCCATACCTCAGAATTATATGCAATACTGAAGGCTTTGACTTACTTATATTATACACCACTCCTTACTATAACATTTGACTGTGTCGTGACTCCAAATCTGTTTAACAATCACTAGAGCGTTGAGACTGTAAAGATAGAAAAGACTTGCTTTTTTATATAAACATTTACTACATTGTTTTATAACAATAGGCATAAGAATTGATTTCTGTTGGGTCCCATCTCTTTGTTGTAAAAAGTTGAATGAAATAACAGGCAGTCCTGCGAAAGCAGGAGCAAATGGAAACGTTGAAAATGTATTAAACAATGCCTTAGATTTGTCCGCTTGTGTGATTAATCCAGGTTATCGACAAGTATGTACATCAGCAGAATCCTAGTCAAAAATGGCTACTTTATCATCGTGCCCAAGGCACATTGTTAGAATGAATCAGAAATTGAGACTGAATACATGGAACATTAAATATTTTCATGGCTTGTGTCTGCAGAGAAAAAAAAATCTGGGCGTCTTTTTTTTTTTTTTTTTTTTTTTTTTTTAATAATAATGCTCAGTGTTCACCTCGCCCTATCAGGGGGAAGGTATTGAGATGATTAAATTTGATGATGTCAATACTGTTTTGTATGGTCCATATGTTGCTGAGATTGCCATGGTTATTTCGCTTTTACAGGTTGCATTTTTTGTTAAAACTATCACCAATTTTGTGTACCATTAGGGTATTTCAATTATGTAAATATGCATAAGTCAGATGTAGTTTTAAAGTACTTACATGGATGATAATTTGAGTGTGGAGGTTTTTCTTCAAAGTGTCTCTATATCATCTGACGATGAAAAGACATAAAATAAACCACTAAACTGAACTGACATGTGTTGATTTGTTTTTTTTTTTTTTTTTTTTTTTTTTTAGATTTTTTTGCACAGGCCCTCGATGCCAGGCGCCTGAAACTCAACCTGCCACGAGCAAACGAGAATGAAGATTGGGAGAAACTGGATGCAAAAATCTTCCAAAGACTCGATGCACTGATAGGGAAAAGCACCCTGGAACACAAACTAGCCACATATGGGGACATTGTGTATGCCACGTGTAGAGACGCCTATGGAGCAAAACTACCCAAAGAGAAAACACCTTCAAAAAAATCCAGACGCCAAGAACAGATGGACAAGATCAGGTCCAAAAGAAAAACATCAAGAAGCAAATCAAGACCGCACTGCCTGCTGAAAAACAAGGCTTGGACAAACTCTGGAAAGATCTGAAAGCAAATTACAGTGCCCTCAGCAAAGCGGAATCTGCGAGGTAGAGGAGGAGCCAAAAAAAAAAAAAACAAAAAAAACCCAAAGACACAAGAGTGCTTCTTCAGAAACCCCTTCCAGTTTGCCAGAACTCTGTTTGAGCAGCCCAAATCTGGGACCCTAAGTGTGGACAAAGGAGTTCTTTAGCAGCATCTGAGGAAAACATACTCTGACTCATAGAGCAAAGCACAACTCCACAATCAAGGTCTGGTGTGGCCAACCAACCCTGAAGGAACAGTTCAATGACAAACCTCCAACGTTGGCGGAAATCAGGAAGCTGGTCGACAAAGCCAGAGCCAAACCATCACCAGGGCCAAACGGAGTATCTTACCAGCTGTACAAGGAATGTCCCAAGGTGCTGGAGTGGCTCCACAGGCTGCTGCTGCGATCAGCTTGGAGAAACCAGATCAGCGGCCAGTGGATGACGGCAGATGGTGTGTACATTCCCAAAGAGCACAACTCAAGTGACATCAGCCAGTTCAGGCCAATATCACTACTGAACGTCGAAGGGAAAATCTTCTTCTATGTCATGGCAGCAAGGCTGACCAAGTACCTCATGGAAAACAAGTACTTGGATGTGTCAGTCCAGAAAGGTGGCATCCCCAGCGTGTGGCTGGTGTGTGTAACACGCCACAAATGATCTGGGACGCAATCCAAAGAGCAAAAACAGAAAAGAGAGACCTGGATGTAGTGCGGCGTGATCTGGCAAACGCATATGGATCTGTACCCCATGAGATGATACAGTTGGCTCTGGAGATACACCATGTGCCAAAAAACACCCGCGACATGCTCAAGAAGTACTTCAATGGCTTCTCAGTGCAGTTTTCTACCAAGGAGTACACAACAGATTGGATCAACTTGGAAGTGGGCTGTGCAATGGGCTGTGCAATTTCCCCAATACTGTTCGTGTTGGCAATGGAAGTCATCTTGAAAGCAGCAACAAGCAACGCAAGACAAACAAACCTTGACGATGGATACAGGATGCCCTATCTCAAGGTCTTCATGGAGGACACTACAGTGATTTCATCCAGAGAAGACGAGACACGTCATGTGCTGGAGAGGCTGGACGACATAGTTGCCTCATCCAGAATGAAGTTCAAGCCAAAGAAATCACGGAGTCTCTCACAGAGGAAAGGAAAGGTGGCCGAATCTGTGGTCTTTGGTGTTGCCAACCAGACCATTCCAACAGTTACAGAAGAGTCAGTCAAGAGCCTTGGAAGATGGTATGATGATACACTGAAAGACACAAAACAGAGCAAAAGAAACTAAAAAACAGATGTCAGAAGAAGGCTTGGAGACCATTGTCCAGTCTGGGCTCCCTGGTAATACAAGGTCTGGTGTCTGCAGTTCATGCTGATACCAAAGCTCTTATGGCCTCTGATGATATACCAGCATAGTGGAGGCAATGGAATCCAAAATCTACAAGCTCACAAGGAAATGGCTCGGTGTCTTACAATGTCTGACTGACATAGCGCTGTACTGTCGCCAAGCAAAGCTGAAACAACCACTGAAATCCATCCTGGAGGAATACAAAGCAGGGAAGATCAGACTTCAAAGCATGCTGGAGGACTCAGGAGACAAGGTGAGGCTTCGACGTCGACAGCTGTTTTTCTTCTGTGTCACCGTTCAGCTCATATTTTGTGAATTTCTTCTATTCCGCTAGTTTGGGTGTGATTTCCTTTCACTTTCGATATCTCCTGTGTATTTTGGCTGGTCGGATTTTTGCTATTTTGTGTGGTTTTCATTTTTTTTTTTTCTTTTACATTAATTTGTTCAGTGTGTGTCTTCAAAATGGCGGACTCACGTGTGGAACCATTGTTTTTTGCTGAAAAGAGACCTGCCTTACGCTTTTGGCTCTGATGAGAATCGTTCCTTTCAAGCCCTGGACATTTGTGTCGCAGCCGAAAGAATATGTGGCAGAGAAACTATGGTGGGCGCGCAGGAAATACGGGGATTATGGAGACTCTACCCAGCGACTCGAACAGCACGCAGTAAGTTGTTGATAGAAGGTTTGTCTCTTAACGGTGTTGAACTGCGTTGTACGACAAGAATCCTTTCATACTCACAGGACAGGGTGATTCCGAAAGACCAGCCACCAAAGTTTGGATATCGAATATCCCCTTGTCTTGCGATGGAGCGGATATTGAGTCAGCTCTTGTGAAACTTGGAGTTGTTTTTTTTCGCTCCCCTTTGATAATGGAAAAAGTAAGAAACAGAGATGGAAAGCTGACCCGATTTTACTCTGGTAGACGTTTCATTTTCATCAACGTCCCAGAAAAACCTTTGGAAAGGTTTGTAAAGGTGGGGGATTTTACTGCCACCCTTTATCACAAGGAACAACCGAAAAAAAGAGGCCAGGGTAACGAAGTGCAATCGTTGCTTAAAAGTGGGTCATTTGGCCAGGCAGTGTCCGGAGTCTGTTATCACGTGCAGAGCGTGTCTCCAACCCGGTCATCGGCAAGGGGATCCTGTTTGCCAAATTCTGACTCACAATGACGAAGTTGTGTCAGTGTGGGATCCTTTTCCAGTTGTTTCTACACAGAGAAACGAACTGTAGACCCTGACACGCTCCTCACTGATGACGACAGTGACACTGACTCTGACGCCACTGACACTGAGAAAGAACCTAACGTGAATGACACTGAGAGAGAACTAGTCAGGAAAAGGGAGAAAAAAAAAGTAAGAATGAATGTAATGAAAGGGACTGTCACTCTGACTTGAGTTCTGCCCAATCCGTTGAAAAGGGAAAACACAAAAGAAGCAGCAGACCCAAAAAGAGAGAAGAAATGAAAAAGAAGGAAAATGATTTGTCGAAAGCAAAGGAAGTGCTTTTGACACGTCAGTCGAAACTGGGAATTTAAAGCCCGATCGCGTTCTGAGACTCCAAAACGGCCGTGGTCAACAGAAGGGGATTCCCCCACTCTGACCGACCCACGTGACAGAAAAACTGCCAAGATCTCCGCCCCTCATACAGCGATTGAAAAACAGTGACAGGGTCGGACACGACTGATGACACGGTTTTACGATTTTCGGCGCGTCTCATGGTCATTTGTTCGTGGAACCCTGCAACATGGCTTTATCTTCTTTAAATGTTTTTTTCTGTAAAATGTCAGAGGGATAAGATCCAATAATAAAAAAAACGCGTCTTTAGGTTTTTAAAAAACAATGAGTATGATGTGATCTGTCTGCTGCAGGAAACTTATATTAATACAGCTGTAAGTGAACAATGGCAAAAAGAATGGGGAGGTAAGCTCATGTTCACTGATAAAAGCACACATAGTGGTGGATTAGTAATATTAATTAAAAAAAATTTGTCAGCTGAAACTGAAATAGTGTACGCATCTGAAAGAATTCTAGTCTTGAAAATCACAGCAGGAGAGAAACAGATGATTGTGGTAAATATCTATGCCCCTAATAGTTTACAGGAAAAACATAATTCTTTGATAAATTAGAAGATGTTGTAAAAAAAAAAAAATATCAATAATCTTATTGTGTGTGGAGATTTCAACACTGTCTTAAGTAATGAGTACGATGTGATAAGTGGTGGTTATCACGACCAGCATACTGTACAGAGATTTAACAGAATGGTGAGTGAATGTGACCTGTATGACACATGGCGAATGTTCACAACGAAAGAGAAAGAATTTAGCTGGTCCAGAATTAATCCATTTATTGCAAGAAGACTGGATTATATACTGACCAGTTCACTATTTTTGAAAATGTAGTGCAGAGTTCTATGCAGAGTGTGTCTTTTCAGATCACAGAGGCTGTTGTGTTTTAGTGAAGTTCGTTGATGTTGTACATGGTAAGGGGTATTGGAAATTTAATGGCTCCCTTCTTTTGGATATAAACTATGTTAATTACATGAATCATACTTTAGATACTTTTGAAAAAGACCCTGAAGATGATAATCAGATAACTTGGGAACTATTAAAAATCAAAATTAAAGAATGTACAATTAAATTTTCAAAAGAAAAAGCATTGTTAAACAGAAACAAATTAGCACGACTGAATGCAGAGTTGAATACACTCGAGTGCTCTCAGCACTTATCCAGACTGCCAGGAAACTATGCGTAAAAGAGAGCTCGTAAAACTAAAATTAGAATTAGAAGAAACTACAAAAGCCCGTGCAGCTCAGGTAAGGGCTCGAGTTCAGTGGATTGAACAGGGGGGGAAAAAAACTCTAAGTTCTTTCTTAGTTTAGAAAAAGCAAGGCAAACTCTAAGATCATAGAAAATATTAAAAAAGCAAATGGGGTTGAGATCAAGGGACAAAAGAACATTTTAGCCGCACAAAGAGACTATTTTAGGAATTTATACAAGAAAAAGATAAATAGTGATAATATGCTACAAAGAACACAGGCCTTCCTGCGTGGTGTTAATTTACCTTCTCTATCTGCTAATGATAAAGCTTACTGCGATGGTAATCTTTCAGAGCAAGAAATTTGAGTGCATTGAAAGGAATGAAAAATGGTTCTAGTCCTGGTATTGATGGATTAACCGTTGAATTCTATAAAGTATTTTGGAGTCGGATAGGTAAATACGTAATGGAATCTTTTAACCGCATTTACTTCGGGGGCATGTCTTCAACTCAACGAAAAGCCGTAATAACACTTATACATAAGGGGAAAGGTTTAGCAAGAAATGATCTCAATAACTGGCGACCGATATCTTTAACAAATGTCGATTATAAACTCCTAGCTAAAAGTCTAGCGGCGCGACTGGGCAGTGTCATTGATTCTTTAATATGTGATGACCAAGTAGGATACATAAAAGAAGACGTGTGTCCACATTATTACGTCTTATTGATGATGTCACCGAACAACTGCGTCACGAAAACAAACCAGGACTATTAATAACTATTGATTATTTCCATGCCTTCGACTCTATTTCCAAAGAAATTCATGTTAAACGCGTTTAAATTATTTGGTTTTGGGGAAGGTTTGTTTAACTGGGTAGAAATATTGATGACCGACTCGATAAGCTGTATAAAAACTATTGCGGATGGATTTCCGAACCGTTTGCAGTGGATTCGGAATCAGGCAGGGCTGTCCCTTTTCTCCGTTAGCCTTTGTTTTAGCCCTTGAACTATTGGCAATTAGATTACGGAACGGTTCGGAAATTAAGGGCTTGGAAATTAAATGTAATGACAGTACTCATGAGACATGTCCTTTGTTAATTGCTCTTTACGCTGATGATATAACACTGTTTTTAGCAGACGAAAACGATTTGCGAATAGCGCTTGGACTATTTGAAAGCTTTTCGTTCATATCAGGTTTGACAATAACAGAAATAAATCGGAAGCAATGTGGCTAGGTAGTAAAATAAATTGTAGACAAAATGTTATGGATTTTATAATAAAAAGTAAAATAAAGATATTAGGTATGTACTTTAGTAACAGCACAGGTGCTTCTAAACTGGAAGAGAACTGGGTGGGTAGAATTGAAAATTGCAGACGGTTGATTTCTACATGGGAGAAAAGAAATTTGAGTATTATGGGCAAAGTAAGCATCGTAAAAACATTTTTAATCTCGCAGTGGTTTTACATAATGCAAGCGATAGTTGTACCAGATTATGTAATTAATGAGATCAATAGATTATTATATAGATTTGTATGGAGAAAAAAGGACTGCAATAAGAAAGCGTTTGAAAAAGTAAAAAGAACAGTGTTGTGTCACGAAACGGATAAGGGGGGGGGGGGGGGGGGGGGGGGGGGAGATGATAGATCTAAAAGAATTCCAAATGCATGTTTGTTACAGTGGGGAGCCAAGGTAAGCTCAAAAGATGACACAGATAATGGCATAAATAATAAGTGGTGGCGTATAGCAAGAAACAATTTCTCGAATTTGGCGAAAAGTGTATTTGCTTCTATGCAACCATAAAAAGTAAGCAATTAAAGGACTGGAACTTATCAAATCGCATTTTTGGAACTCGGTGCTACGCACTTGGTTAGATAACAATAATCATTTACAAGTACCAGCGTCTAGGGTAATTTGGAATAACAGTACCATAAAATATCAAGGCAATGTTCTCTTTTTTAACAATGGATTAAGAGAAATATATTATGCGTGGAAGATATGCTAACCATCAACAACGAACTAAAGTCTTTTGATGAAATAGTTGGCATATTGGGGAATTCAGCAAGTCGCCTGCTGGAGTATAATGTGGTGTGCAGTGCGGTGGGCAGGTTTGTGCGTGTTCACCTTGATCAACGACTCGCTCATGACCGAGATTCCCTCAGTTTCCCCACATTCTGTGGTAAAAGCCTGTTAAGCATAAGAGGATATCGAAAACAAATAATTGAAAATAAGTACACTCAGCCATGTGCGGTTGGCTTCTGGAAAGATTATTTTTAACATTGATGTCACTCAACAGATATGGACTATTGCCATACAAGCAACAAAAGAAACTAGACTTCGTCTTTTACACTGGAAAATTGTGCATAACATATATCCAACTAACATCATGTTGTTCAAAGATGAAAGTTAGAGAAGATAACAAATGTTCATACTGTAAAGATATAGTCGACGTGATAGAACATTTTTTCTACGAATGTCCTTTCGTCTTGTTATTTTGGAGAAAGATTGAGAATTATATTCTAATTAATCTTGACGTTCATATGAAGATCGATGCCTTAAAAGTAATGTTTGGTGTCACCGACAAGACCATAAGAAAAGCTACGCTGAATCAAATTAATCACATAATCTTAATAGGAAAATGTGTATAAGTATTTTTAAAAAAAAAAACGCAGGCAACGACATCTATTTATACAATATTTGAAGCCCATATGCTACTCCGTAACAAATATCTGTTTGAGATAACTTTATTTTCAATGATAGTAGTTTCTCGGTAAATATTTATCCATCTCTTCCTCCAGATTTATTTACGCAGGAATGGACGTGCGTGATCCTTTTCGCGATATCGTTCATGCTTTTTCAATTGGTTTTTCCTTTCGAGTATTATCACGAAATGCTGTGTGGTAATTGTGATGTACTGCAGCGTAGTTCGTTTCATGGTATCATATCCACTACTTCTTTAGTTTACTTTTCTTTTTTAAAGAAGGGAGTAGCGAGATTAACACATTTTTTCGCTCTCCATTCCTCTGTGCACCCTTCCACTCTTTCGATTTCGTTTGTGAAAGGGCGCAACCCTTTTTTGGGAACATGGAGACTGAAAAAGACTAAGACTGTGAACTGTTTCTCTCTCTCTCTCTCTCTCTCTCTCTCTCTCTCTCTCTCTCTCTCTCTCTCTCTCTCTGCTGCTTCTTGATTCCCTATGTCCTTCCTGATCGCGTTTGCTCCTTCTGCTACTTTACTCTTTCTACAACAACTTCGTTAGGTATAAATCGCATACCCAGGGTGAATTAAGTGAGAATGAAAGAACCAAGCAAGCAAACTCATTACAACATACACTAGTGCACTGAAAAACCCAGACATCATTGTACCATAGTATACATTAAATGAGAAAGAAGCATTGTCCAATGATAGAAAAATCAAAAACACTTGGAACTGGGCTTGAATGAAAGTGTGGAACGCGTGCGTAAGCAGGCGTTTGTGTGTAAGCATGATAGATGGTAGGCGTTAGGTGTTGTAACAAAAAAAGAGGAAAAAGAAAAGAGACCGCCAAAAAAAAAACATTGGAGCATGTCCTAAGCTCATGTAAAGTAGCCCTGGTTCATGGAAGGTACACTTGGAGGCACAACCAAGCGCTCAAAGAGATTGTACAAGTAGTCTGGGCTAGTACCAACACCACAAAAGGGAAAATCAGGACTCCAAAAGCACCCGCAACATTCTTCACGGCAGGAGGCAGCGAATCATGGCCAAGAACAACAGTGCCACTCGGAACATGCAGACAGAATCTGCTGGACGGGTCAGATGACTGGGAGTGCACTGCAGACCTCCCAGAATGGAAGAGTCACCCAGAGATCANCAATAATCATGTACAAGTACCAGCGTCTAGGGTAATTTGGAATAACAGTACCATAAAATATCAAGGCAATGTTCTCTTTTTTAAACAATGGGTTAAGAGAAATATATTATGCGTGGAAGATATGCTAACCATCAACAACGAACTAAAGTCTTTTGATGAAATAGTTGGCATATTAAGGAATTCAGCAAGTCGCCTGCTGGAGTATAATGTGGTGTGCAGTGCGGTGGGCAGGTTTGTGCGTGTTCACCTTGATCAACGACTCGTTTATGACCGAGATTCCCTCAGTTTCCCCACATTCTGTGGTAAAAGCCTGTTAAGCATAAGAGGATATCGAAAACAAATAATTGAAAATAAGTACACTCAGCCATGTGCGGTTGGCTTCTGGAAAAGATTATTTAACATTGATGTCACTCAACAGATATGGACTATTGCCATACAAGCAACAAAAGAAACTAGACTTCGTCTTTTACACTGGAAAATTGTGCATAACATATATCCAACTAACATCATGTTGTTCAAGATGAAAGTAAGAGAAGATAACAAATGTTCATACTGTAAAGGTATAGTCGACGTGATAGAACATTTTTTCTACGAATGTCCTTTCGTCTTGTTATTTTGGAGAAAGATTGAGAATTATATTCTAATTAATCTTGACGTTCATATGAAGATCGATGCCTTAAAAGCAATGTTTGGTGTCACCGACAAGACCATAAGAAAAGCTACGCTGAATCAAATTAATCACATAATCTTAATAGGGAAAATGTGTATAAGTATTAAAAAAAAAAAAACGCAGGCAACGACATCTATTTATACAATATTTGAAGCCCATATGCTACTCCGTAACAAATATCTGTTGATATAACTTTATTTTCAATGATAGTAGTTTCTCGGTAAATATTTATCCATCTCTTCCTCCAGATTTATTTACGCAGGAATGGACGTGCGTGATCCTTTTCGCGATATCGTTCATGCTTTTTTTTCAATTTGTTGGTTTCCTTTCGAGTATTATCACGAAATGCTGTGTGGTAATTGTGATGTACTGCAGCGTAGTTCGTTTCATGGTATCATATCCACTACTTCTTTAGTTTACTTTTTCTTTTTTTAAAGAAGGGAGTAGCGAGATTAACACATTTTTTTTTTTTTCGCTCTCCATTCCTCTGTGCACCCTTCCACTCTTTCGATTTCGTTTGTGAAAGGGCGCAACCCTTTTGGGGAACATGGAGACTGAAAAAGACTAAGACTGTGAACTGTTTCTTCTCTCTCTCTCTCTCCTCCTCTCTCTCTCTCTCTCTCTCTCTCTCTCTCTCTCTGCTTCTTGATTCCCCTTTGTCCTTCCTGATCGCGTTTGCTCCTTCTGCTACTTTACTCTTTCTACAACAACTTCGTTAGGTATAAATCGCATACTCGGGGTGAATTAAGTGAGAATGAAAGGACCAAGCAAGCAAACTCATTACAACATACACTAGTGCACTGAAAAAACCAGACATCATTGTACCATAGCATACATTAAATGAGAAAGAAGCATTGTCCAATGATAGAAAAATCAAAAACACTTGGAACTGGGCTTGAATGAAAGTGTGGAACGCGTGCGTAAGCAGGCGTTTTTTGTGTAAGCATGATAGATGGTAGGCGTTAGGTGTTGTAACAAAAAAGGAGGAAAATAAAAGAGACCGCCAAAAAAAAAAAAAAAAAAAAAAAGAAAAAAAAGAAAAAAAAAAAGGTATCAAAAAAGAAGAAAAAAAAACTCAGAACAAAAAGCAAAAAACAAAAACAAAAAAAGGCGGGGGAAAGTGGTGGGAAAAAAAAGAAGTGGGGAAAAGCAGACGATCCTTCACGCCCCCTCTGCCATGAAAAACAAACATTGGAGCATGTCCTAAGCTCATGTAAAGTAGCCCTGGTTCATGGAAGGTACACTTGGAGGCACAACCAAGCGCTCAAAGAGATTGTACAAGTAGTCTGGGCTAGTACCAACACCACAAAAGGGAAAATCAGGACTCCAAAAGCACCCGCAACATTCTTCACGGCAGGAGGCAGCGAATCATGGCCAAGAACAACAGTGCCACTCGGAACATGCAGACAGAATCTGCTGGACGGGTCAGATGACTGGTGTGCACTGCAGACCTCCCAGAATGGAAGAGTCCACCCAGAGATCATCAGAAAGAGTGGCATGACACCAGACATAGTAGCCCACTCTCAGTCAACCAACAGCTGATCATGATCGAGCTCACGGTGCCATATGATAACAGAATGGAGGTAGCTCAAATCTACAAGACTGAAAGGTATGCTGATCTGGCAAATAGATTGAGGAGAGAAGGCTATCAGGTCAAAGTCCTTACTGCAGAAATTGGAGCAAGGGGGTTTGTAGGAACGTCTGCATACAGCCTCATGAAACAGCTCTCAGTTGCAGGGAGGGGAAAAAACTAGAGCCCTGAAAGCAGTGGCAGAAGTGACAGTGAGGTGTTCAAGCTGGATCTGGTCAAGGAGGAATAAAAGTGAACTTTATAAGGCTTAACTTTCCTACAAATACCAGGTGTCCCAGTGGCTCAGTGGTTAGTGCGCGAGTCATTAAGTGGAAAATGAGCATGTCCAGAGGGTCATGGGTTCGAATTCCAGCCATGGCCGGTCTCAAGATGGGAAGAAAGGGGCAGCAGAGAGACATCCGGAGTCATGAACCGGGTGTCCCCCCCCCCCCCCCCCCCCCCCTCCCCAGAGTGTCAGGAGATAAGGGCCGAAACACCTGCTTGAAGGGAGCTTCTCTTCTGAGGACTCTCTGCTGCCACGCTGTCCACGAGTTTTCTTTCTACTATTGAAGCTTTTGCTCCTGTTGTGGACAGAGCCGTCACTTCGGTTCTGTGGAGAATCTGCGAGCTACTCGTCCTGACTGTGAGAGTCCCAGGAGAGGACTTCCTCTACAGCGTTCTTCACGAGAGACTTGCGACGTCTGGGAACTGTCGTGTTGTTCTATATTGCTGTGTTTTTGTGCGTTTGCGTTTTGATGGCTTGGGCAGCATAAGAAAAGGAAACCTTGACTTGTTGCCTGGCTGTCCATGTGTGTGTGTGTGTGTGTGTGTGTGAAATTAAAATCTTACGCGCATCCGGATTTCTGAGAGTCAGACAACCAGACACAGGCACCAACTCATCCGTAACAATAAGGTTTTGCATCCTGTTCTGAGAGTTGCTGATTCGATACCCCATGATAGATAAGATTCTCGATTGTTACCCTATTAATTTTCATCAGCGATTTGTAATACTTTGTTTTTATTATTGTGTATTTCTGAATAGTGCCATGTTTTTGGTGCATTGAAATTGTCCCCTTCCATAGTTTCGTGGGAGGTAGATTCAATTGTGAACTACCTGGGGCGCTTTCTTTCTCTTCTTACTCTTCCTCGCGATTAGGGATCTTCACTTCTCTTGGTTTCTAACTCTGAAACTCTTTAACTTCTCCCTCCGCACTTGACAAGGAGCTATCTAATTCACCTGTTGGCGTAGTTTACACAGGGCTTTTCGGATTAATGTGTGTTGATGCTCTCTTTCTTTAAATGTTGTAAAGTTCAGTTTTGAATGTTTGATTAAATCGTTATCTGTATGGTGTTGATAGCACACACTTCTTGCACCGTTTTCAAAAACAGTGCGCTATGTTCACAGTTTCCTAACGTTATTAGTGTTGTTGTTAAATCACTTTCGGACAGTTTACTTCTAAATTACATTCTTTCAGAGCAAATTTCAAAATTGTCATCTTGTTTGTTTTTCAGGCCTCACTTTATTGAATTAAAAGCATTTTCGTCCGAGGGTGCGCCTGTGCAATCCAGTCAGTTGTATCAACTACACTTCCTTTCTGCGCCGTGATTTTTTTTTTTTCTTTTGCAATATACCTTTGATTGTCATATCAAACTCTGCTGCATAACTGTGATACTGAGTTCGTGCTCATACTATAATTTTCCGTTTGTTTTATTATTATATCTTACAATTTACCTGACATCTTAATACCATCCCCCCCCCCCTCCTCTGGTTTAGGCGCTTTGGTCTTTTGAAACGCCACGTACACCCTCGTATTTTATGTATTTTATCTTACATCTTAATACCACCCCACCAACCACCACCCCCCCCCCCCCCCCCCCCCCCCCTCTCTCTGCTTTAGGCGCTTTGGTCTTTTGAAACGCCACGTACACCCTCGTATTTTATCTTACATCTTAATACCCCCCCCCCCCCCCCCCCCCCCTTCTCTGCTTTAGGCGCTTTGGTCTTTTGAAACGCCACGTACACCCTCGTATTTTATCTTACATCTTAATACCATCCCCCTCCCTCTCTGGTTTAGGCGCTTTGGTCTTTTGAAACGCCACGTACACCCTCGTATTTTATCTTACATCTTAATAACCCCCCCCCCCCCTCTCTCTCTCTCTCTCTGTCTCTGGTTTAGGCGCTTTGGTCTTTTGAAACGCCACGTACACCCTCGTATTTTATCTTACATCTTAATACCATACCCCGTCCCCCACCCCCCCCCCCCCCCCCCCCCCCCCCCCCCCCCCCCCCTCTGGTTTGGCGCTTTGGTCTTTTGAAACGCCACGTACACCCTCGTATTTAATCTTGCATCTTAATACCATCCATCCCTCTCTGGTTTAGGCGCTTTGGTCTTTTGAAACGCCACGTACACCCTCGTTATCATGACTAATACGAAATCAGACTTTCATCATTTTCTGACATAGGGTCAGAAACTAAGTTTCTCTGAAGAAGACCTAATTAATCACATAAATCAATGTGAGCAGTGCGTCTCTAGGGCAAGAAAAAAAAAAAAGAGAGAAAAGGAAAACAAAATAGGAGAGAGGAGAACAAGAGCGAGATGCTGCTGCTAGAGAGAGAGAGAGAGAGAGAGAGAGAGAGAGAGAGAGAGAGAGAGAGAGAGTGAGAAAGAGAGAAAGAGAAAGAGAGACAGACAGACAGACAGACAGACAGACAGACAGAGACAGGCAAAGAGACAGATGGGGGGGGGGGGGGTTGAGGGAGAGCGAGTTGAGCTAGAGAGCGAGGCTGAAGGAGAGCTAAGGTTGCAGGACAAACTTTGCTTGAGCTTCGCCGTAAAGAGCTAGAACAGAAGCAAATAGAACCTCAGCTTACACAAGCGTCTGTACAGACGGCAAGAAAGTAAACCTCCATCGCCATGAAGTTAAAACTTTGTATATTTATAATTTTTTTTCCCTTTTGATGAGAATCGAGATGACAAAGATTTATTTCTATTTCTTTTCGAAAATCACGCTTCTTCTTGTGGTTGACCATGAGAAATACGGACTTTGTATGATGTCTCATTCTCTATAAACAGCGCTCTTGCGGTGGTCCACAGCCTCGCGGCCAGCAAGAATTGAAACGTGAGGAACTTATGGTGGAACTCCTCAAGAAATTTTATTGCCCTGAGGAATTATTTCTGTGGAAAAAAGCAAACAAACAAACAAACAAAAAAAAAAAAAAAAAAAAAAAAAAAAAAAAAAAGAAAAAACGGTCCGCGCGTCCGGAAAATGACGAGTCATTCACAACATTTTTAATCCGTGCTAGTCACCTTTTTGATAGCTGGATTATAATTTCATCTGGCATGGAAAAAAATGAGAGTTTTTTTTTATTTATTTTTTTAATTTGTTTTATTTGTTTATAGGTAAACAGATCCTTCAAAGTGTGCCGAAAGATTTAGCCAATTTTGTTTTGATAAAAATAGCACACAAAAAGTTATTTTCCCCCCTCAGTCTCTTCTTTGAATGAATGAGTATACGCGTGTGTTTGGAGTAAACATGCTGTATTTGTGATTGAGTGTATGTAAATACGGAGTGTGACAGTTGTTTTCACCTCGCTGAACTCAAACAGTGCTGTGTACTGGTGGCACAATATTTCAATGTTGACACCTCACTGTACTAAAAAAAATGAATAAAAGTGCTGCGTTCTGACAGTGCGAGATTCTAATTTTGTGACAACCTCACTAAACTTAAACCCGTGTTCTGTAGTAACAGCACAATATTGTAATGTTTGTTGGCACCCCACTGAACTGAAACTGTGCTCTGTACTGGCAGCAAAATACAGCATTCACGATTCCTCAGGACATCTGATTGTTGTGACGACATCCCCGTCGTCTGGCTATGTGACAATGAGAGGTAATCTGAGTCGTGATGGTCCTTCGTCCGTGTGGGGATATATGTATGTTCCATTCAGACACGTGGTTATGCTAAGTTTCGAGTCAAAGGCAATATCTTCGCCAAACATCGGCGTATATCGTCATTTTGTTCAGTATGATAAGTCTCTGAACAAAACAAGGGACATACGATCTGAGGTATGGAATGGATTTGCTATTTGGAGAATCGGACTGTGATTTCGCCAGTGTATACACAGCAAGAGCACTGAGTGTTGACGTAGTGAGATCATCATGCATCATGACACAATGCTTTCAAATGTTCTTCACATTTTTCCCTGTAAGGAAAGCCCCTAAAAAATTACCCAGTGGTTTCTGGAACTGTTCAGCGGATGATTATCACAGTTTTCAACACCACATGGATTGTAACTTGAAGACAGAATGTGAGGATGGACGGGATGAAGCAGAACACTGTCCCTTCAGCAGTGCTGACTGTCAGGGCATGATAGCCATGTGTGGGCGGTGCTACTCACTTCAGCGCAGTGTGCCTGGGTTCAATGGCGATAGCTTGGATATTATCAAGTGAGTGAGTAACGAGCATTGTCATTCTTTGGGCGGTACAGGAAGTGTGCCTTTGTGTGGGATTGACTGGCTTGCCACAGTGCTTGACCTAACAGGGCTGCATGGGCTGAGGCTGTCAAACTTTTGGGTTGCTATCTTCTCCAATGATTTATCATCGCCTCCTATGTACAGGCAAGCGATTTTTTCAAGGCAGATTGTGCTTTATCATACATTTCGCCTCTGCGCTGGTAATTCAAACACGCACTGGGGAAAGATGAACTGTTACCGTACTGGTCATTTCATATGCATGACATATTCGTATTGCCACTGTGTGCAGAGATTTGGCATAGCACATTCACGGCGCCGTACAGTTTGTGCATTCACAGCAAATAGAACCTTTCAAGACCCACCCGTTACCAAACAGGTTTCACTAAACATTACTAAATACGTGTTGCCATGGCGGCAAGAACCTATGACGTTGTGCCTTGGTGGTCATGTGATCTACGCATTTCTACTGTGTGGTTTTCATCCGTTAAAAGTGTGCACAGGAGAACAGACAACTTGTCATTTTCGTGATCCCTCGTCACACATCTCGTTACATAGAGCAGATAACGACTCTATGTTAGTCCCTACATTTGCTTGCAGCGATGACGTCACCACACTGTCATACTCCCTAGTGTGCAATTCCATACACGATTGCCAGGATGGCAGTGATGAATCGTTCTGTAAACATCCTGTTTGTGTGGAGAAGTTCACCTGCATGAATGGCCAATGTCTTTTGTACACTAGGGTATGTGACCAAACACCTCATTGCCAAGATCACTCTGATGAACACAGCTGCAGTTCATATAGACGATGGATGATAGATTCACCATTTTTTCCTTCCCCTGCTCTGGTCAGGTTGATAACATCAGGAAGTTTAAAGCGACCCCGATGGGTTTCAATGAGTCTTGTCCCGACAGTCATTACCGTTGTCCTGGTGACTCCAATGACTGTCTGCCTGTCTACACACGATGCAATGGAATCTTTGACTGTTTGGACAGTAAAGATGAAGACGGCTGTGAGGACATGATGTGTTCGGGATTCTTCAAATGCAGAGCTTCCACAACCTGTCTACACTCTGACCACCTGTGTGATGGCTGGCCTCACTGTCCAATGCATGATGATGAGATAGTTTGTAATACAATTTGTCCTGCAGCCTGTCTGTGTCAAGGTCACACGTTCCGTTGTCTCCAGCCTTTCTCTATGACACGGTTTCCGGATGTTCGCTCTCTGGATGGAACCAGTTCTGGAATAACACTTTCTGATGTAGGTCAGCTTACCTATCTTGTTCATCTTGTTCTTGCTCAGTGCTCCTTGACTCTCATCCCTGTCATTACATTGTCACACCTGAGATTTCTTGACCTCAGTGTCAACATGCTCAGTCATGTCAACATGTCAGTTTTTTTTCCGAGATGGAAAATTTACAATCAGTGTCACTGTCCCATAACCCCATCACCTCCCTTTACACTGATTTATCATCTGTTGTTCAGCACCGTCATCTTATGTTGGTAGATCTGTCATTCACTGCACTGACAGTGTTCGATTCTAGAGTCTTTTTGCCGTTTGTTCGTATACAGAAACTCAATGTAACGTTTACCACTATTCACACAATTGGTCCCATGGGCTTTCAGTTCACACCACAGTTGAATGAACTTTATCTGGATGGCAGTCCATTGGCACATTTTCCTCTCGACATGTTCAGAGATCTTTTCAGTTTGAGTGTTGTTTCCACAGAAAACTATAAGATATGCTGTCCACAAATTCTCCTAAGTAATTTTGATATTGCCTCTTGTCATGCCCCAAAAGACGAAATTTCCTCTTGTGAAGACTTATTGCAGTCGTGGCTCTATCGAGGGTTTCTTTGGCTGATAACCTGTCTATCAATGAGTGGTAATGTCTTCTGTTTCTGTGCCCGTTTAATGCCAAGGGGTATGACTTCATCAACTGGATTCAGTGTGTTTTTGTGCTTATCTCTTACGCTGGCTGACTTTCTGATGGGTGTCTACATTGCCATCATTGGAGCAGCTGATGAACAGTTCCGTGGCAGATATCTGCAGTTTGATGACACATGGAAAGACAGTACAGCCTGTACAGTGGCTGGTTCTCTGTGTCTGCTGTCCAGTGAAGTGTCTGCACTGATCATCTCGTTGATTACACTGGATCGTTTTTCTCGTCATTCATTTTCCATTCAGCACTTTACGTTTTGAGAGAAGGTCAGCAGTCGTGGCCTGTCTGTTGACTTGGTTCGTTGGTTGGATTCTGGCCTTGCTGCCTTCACTCCCCATGCTGTCACACTGGGAGTTTTTACAGTCAAACAGGCATCTGTATTCCTTTACCAGTAACAAAACAGACTTTAAAGGAAAACACTACTCGTTCAGTTTACTTATTGTCCTTAACTTCATTCTGTTCTTATTTATCTCTGCTGGCCAAGCATTCATCTACCGATCTATCCAGAACAATGCTTTCAAGACCAACACGACCAGAGTATCACGGGACATGACCATCGCCCAGCGACTGATCACTGTGGCGGTGACAGATTTCCTGTGCTGGTTTCCCATTGGACTGTGTGGGATGCTGGCTGTGGCTGGAACTCCCATCCCTGGTGAGATCAACGTGGCGCTGGCTATATTCATATTGCCGTTGAACTCTGCTATTAATCCCTTCATGTATACCTTCAACACACTGGCAGAAAAAACGGAGGCAGCTCAATGAATCCAAACTTCTACAATGGTTTAAATCTCATTCCGATATGACGCTCGCTCATTAGACCGTGCTGTAGTCTTTTCTGCCATTTTAGCATTTTCTCTGTTGAATTCAGTATTATTTACATAGATGTATCCATTCAGACTTTTGGTTCCTTGAAAGCCAACAGGTTACTCCTCAGCTGGCTTTACTCAGCTAGGTATCCTGTTGTGTAAACAAGGGCGTAAACACTCATCGTTGTAGTCTGGAGCTTATGGTCATGCTTATGTCAAAGACATACTCGCAGGCAAGGAAGCAAAATACAACTGGAGCTCAGCACGACTGACGTATATATGATAGGAAGCTTAAGAATCGCATCATCAACAAACAGGATGAAGGTCACCAAACATACTGTCTTGCAGAACGCATTATTACGAGAGCAAGTGGCTACACATCCAGACTAAAAGGAAAAGCCAGAAGATTCACCAACCAACCGTGTTTTGCCATAAACATCCCGTAACAGACACAAATGATCAGACACACGTCAGCTGAGACAGGACTTTTTGAAGCGTTCAGGATCCTCCGTTTTATTTACTACTGGTAATGTGTGCTGGTGAGTGTGAACATAACAATTGGTGCAAGCGTGTAATGTGGAATGTACATACGTTTTTTTTTTGTTTGTTTGTGTGTGTGTGTGTGTGTGTGTGTGTGTGTGTATGTGTGTGTGGTGTTTGTGTGTGTGTGTGTGTGTGCGTGCGTGTGTGTGTGTGTGTGTGTGTGTGTGTGTGTGTGTGTGTGTGTGTGTGTGTGTGTGTGTGTGTGTGCTACACACGTACATATGCATGCATGCATACATAAATCCACAAACATGCACATCCACACTCGCATAAACACACGCATGGACGCGCAAAACCACATGCACACACAAAGATTCAAAGATTTTAATCATGTGACCCCTTTTGGGGCATGGAGCACTTGAAAACAAATCAAACAAATAGAAATGAAACAAATTAAACATCAAAATTTCCGCTATAATGAACACACTGAATGTAATGTTACACACACTGTACTAAGTTTTCAAAACTTTGCTAAGTTTAGCAACTGTTTCTTACTACCACGAAACAAATAGCAACTGTTTCTTACTACCACGAAACAAACGACAATAGTTAAATACGGACTTTGTAAATGTAAATTTTCTGATTGCTAATGTCGTTATATTTGTTACATTTCATTACAAAAAAAATTCTCCATCAAGGTCATTCTGGTCACGGTCCCGACAGAATCGTTTATCGTGAGGTATTCCAAATCGTGTGCCAATTTCTATCATCAGTTTATGATTGCCACAGCGAAACCGAATCAGTGGGTATATATAAACATCAGGTAACATTTTAATATATTTTTCAGGGCGAAACTCTGTTTTAACATTTCTGTAAAATGAACACTTATTACTAGATTCTAAAGCATCATTCTATGCACGTTTGTGAATGTGTTCTAATGAATTACGAACATTTCTACAGAGACTGTGAACAGACGAAAACTTTTGTGTCTCCACACACAGTCGAATCCTGTTTCTATTAGGACATCCCGTATACACATCAACCACCTAGATGTAAAACTCTGATTTCTCTGTATAAACCATATAATACCTCATACAATCTAGATGAATATTTGTTTGTTTGTGGAGAAAGTAAGGATGACCAGAATTTAATCATTCGTGCATGTACTTGAACTGAAACAGGATACATTCCTAGTTCTCCATATATCAATTCTTTTTTTGGTAAACGATTTAAATGAAAAAGATGCTTAAAGAATTTCAGTTGAAAACTGTCCATTAGCTTTAAATCACTATATCCCCAAATTTCACAGCCATATAAAAGTACAGGCAGTACCATTGACTGGTATAAGTCCAGTACAATGTTTATAGGCAAATTTTGAAATCTCGCCACTCCTTTAATAAAGAAAACATTGCACATTGCGCTTGGTCATACAGATACTTCTTACATTCATTTTTAAAAAAATCCTGTTCTGCTAAAGATTATACCTAAATATTTGAAAGTGTGTACTATTTCTATACACTGGCTTCTGATTTTTTTTCTTGGGTTATTGCGTCCATTAAAGACTACATTTTTTGTTTTTGCTACATTAACATTAAGCTTCCATGTACTACAATACTCGCTTAATACATCAAGAGCATGCTGTAAATCGCTTAAAGAATCTGCAATAACAACAATATCATCAGCATACAAAAGTAAAATTAAACTAATGTAACTTAATAAATCTGAGTCAGGGAGATTTAAATCAATATTTAAGAAAGCACAGTTACGATCTGTGAGGTATAGTTCAAGATAATTCAAATACAAAGAAAACAGCAAAGGTGAAAGATTTTCACCTTGAAGAACTGCCAAAATATTCAGATTGACTTCCATTTATAAATATACAAGATTTTTTTTGCTGATACATATTCGTGATTACTTGCAAAACCTTTCCATTTAAACCTTCTTTGATAAGCTTTTGCCATAATCCCTGCCTCCAAACTGAATCGAACGCTTTTGTGAAATCAACATGAACACAAAACGATTGCTTTTTACGACTATTGAAAATATCAATTAAGCTTTTTAAAGCAAATGTATGATCTGTTGTAGAATGACTGAAAGTTGGGATGTGTGAAGACTCATCTGAATGAGCAGTGCACTGCATCAGCAGATAAGACGTCAGAAGACCAAGGCCAGGATTTCAACCACAATGCCAAGACATCCACGCTGTTGGTTTGGATGAGGAATTTGCACACAGGCCCTCGATGCCAGGCGCCTGAAACTCAACCTGCCACGAGCAAACGAGACTGAGGATTGGGAGAAACTGGATGCAAAAATCGTCCAAAGACTCGATGCACTGATAGCGAAAAGCACCTTGCAAACACACAAACTAGCCATATATGGGGACATTGTGTATGCCACATGCAGAGACGCCGATGGAGCAAAACTACCCAAAGCGAAAACACCTCCAAAGAAATCCAGACGCCAAGAAGAGATGGACAAGATCAGGGTCCAAAAGAAAAACCTCAAGAAGCAAATGAAGACTGCTCTGCCAGCTGAAAAACAAGGCTTGGAAAAACTCTGGGAAGACCTGAAAGCAAAACACAGCGCCCTCAGCAAAGCGGAATCTGCGAGGAAAAGGAAGAGCAAAAAAAAGAAGACACAAGACCGCTTCTTCAGAGACCCCCTCCAGTTTGCCAGAACTCTGTTTGAGCAGCCCAAATCTGGGACCCTAAGTGTGGACAAGGGTGTTCTTGAGCAGCATCTGAGGAAAACATACTCTGACTCACAGAGCAAAGCACCACTCGACACTCAAGGTCTGGTGTGGCCAACCATCCTTGAGGAACAGTTCAATGACAAGCCTCCAACGTTGGCGGAAATCAAGAAAGCCAGAGCCAAATCATCACCAGGGCCAAACGGAGTACCTTACCAGCTGTACAAGAAATGTCCCAAGGTGCCGGAGTGGCTCCACAGGCTGCTGCTATCAGCTTGGAGAAACCAGAAGATCAGCGGCCAGTGGATGACGGCAGATGGTGTGTACATTCCCAAAGAGCAAAGCTCAAGTGACATCAGCCAGTTCAGGCCAATACCTCTACTGAACGTCGAAGGGAAAATCTTCTTCTCTGTCATGGCAGCAAGGCTGGCCAGGTACCTCATGGAAAACAAGTACTTGGATGTGTCAGTCCAGAAAGGTGGCATCCCAGGCGTGGCTGGCTGTGTAGAACACACCACAATGATCTGGGACGCAATCCAAAGAGCAAAAACAGAAAAGAGAGACCTGGACATAGTGTGGCTTGATCTGGCAAACGCATATGGCTCTGTACCCCATGAGACGACACAGTTGGCTCTTGAGATGTATCGTGTGCCAAAGAACATCCGCGACATGTTCAAGAAGTACTTCAATGGCTTCTCAAATGCGCTTCTCTACCAAGGAGTACACAACAGATTGGATCAACTTGGATGTGGGCTGTGCAATGGGCTGTGCAATTTCCCCAATACTGTTCGTGTTGGCAATGGAAGTCATCTTGAAAGCAGTAACAAGCAACGCAAGACAAACAGACCTTGGCGATGGATACAAGATGCCCCCTTTCAAGGCCACCATGGATGACACTACAGTGATTTCATCCAGAGAAGACGAGACACGTCATGTGCTGGAGAGGCTGGATGACATAGTTGCCTCATCCAGAATGAAGTTCAAGCCAAAGAAATCACGGAGTCTCTCACTGAGGAAAGAAAAAGTGGCCGAATCTGTGGTCTTCAGTGTTGCCAACCAGACCATTCCAACAGTTACAGAAGAGTCAGTCAAGAGCCTTGGAAGATGGTTTGATGATACGCTGAAAGACACACAAAGAGCAAAAGAAACCAAACAGATGTCGGAAGAAGGCTTGGAGACCATTCACCAGTGTGGGCTCCCTGGCAAATACAAGGTCTGGTGTCTGCAGTTCATACTGATACCAAAGCTCCTATGGCCTCTGATGATATACGACATCTGCACCAGCATAGTGGAGGCAATGGAATCCAAAATCAACAAGTTCACAAGGAAATGGCTTGGTGTCCCACCCTGTCTGACTGACATAGCGCTGTACTGTCGCCAAGCAAAGCTGAAACTACCACTGAAATCCATCCTGGAGGAATACGAAGCAGGGAAGATCAGACTTCAAAGCACGCTGGAGGACTCAGGAGACAAGGTAGTTGAAGCAATCAAGTCCCAGCTGAAGACAGGCAGAAAATGGAAAGTTCAAGAGGCGATAGATTCTGCTAAAGAAAGTCTCAAGAACAGAGAAATAACAGGACACACAGACCAACAGACAAGGACTGGAGGTGACCAAAACTGAATGGTGGTCAAAGGCCAAGGAAAAACCAAAAGAGACATGATGATTCAGAGATGAGAAAAGAAGAAGACCAAAAAGACTGCATAAAGCAGTCCAGCAGAGCCAGCAATGGCAATGGACAACGTGGGAGAATGCACTCCAAGAAGTCTCACTTGGAATAACATTTGGCACATTGCCCCTCTCAGGATCAGCTTCAATCTCAGATCTGCATATGACCTTCTGCCCTCAAATGCAAACCTGGTGAAGTGGGGAAAAACAGACGATCTTTCATGCCCCCTCTGCCATGAAAACAAACAGTGGAGCATGCCCTAAGCTCATGTAAAGTAGCCCTGGCTCATGGAAGGTACACATGGAGGCACAACAAAGTGCTCAAAGAGAATTTACAAGTAGTCTGGGCTAGTACCAACACCACAAAAGGAAATCATCAGGACTCCAAAAGCACCCGCAACATTCTTCACGGCAGGAGGCAGTGAATCATGGCCAAGAACAACGGTACCACTCGGAACATGTAGACAGAGTCCGTTGGACGGGTCAGATGACTGGGAGTGCACTGCAGATCTCCCAGAATGGAAGATTCACCTAGAGATCATCAGCAAGAGTGGCATGAGACCAGACATAGTAGTCCACTCTCAGTCAACCAAGCAGCTGATCATGATCGAGCTCACGGTGCCATATGAGAAGAATGGAGGCAGCTCAGATCTACAAGACTGAAAGTATGCTGATCTGGCAAACAGCTTGTGGAGAGAAGGCTATCAGGTCAAAGTCCTCACTGCAGAAATTGGAGCTAGGGGGTTTGTAGGAACGTCTGCATACAGCCTCATGAAACAGCTCTCAGTTGCAGGGAGGGAAAAAACAGAGCCCTGAAAGCAATGGCAGAAGCAGCAGAGAGGTGTTCAAGCTAGATCTGGTCAAGGAAGAACAAAAGTGAAACAGTTATAATGTTTATATTTTTAAGGATGGCTGATACAAAGTAGGCTAACCTTGCCGCTCAGTTACAGCAGACACATTTCAGGAAAAAAGTGAATTATAAACTGTATGTCTTAGATCTGAACTGACTATGCCGGCTTTGTGTGTATAGATAAGCGGCAATGATAATAATATAAGTGAAAACTTTTTTCTTTTTATATACTATTACTTGAACTGAATCAGATATATACATGTAAAAAGAAAACGATAAGATGTTAATTTCTTAAGTTAAAAGGATTGATTGATGTGTAGAATTGAGGGATGTTTGCTGTTGTGTTTTCAGGTTTCCAAAGGATGCACAGAGGCGAAAGGAATGGATTACAGCCATCCGAAGAGATAATTTTCACGTGACAGATCACTCCAAGATATGTGCAGATCACTTTGAGGAGTCCTGTTTTGATCGGACTGGTCAGACCATCAGGCTCAAAAGCACTGCCATACCCACAATCTTCAATTTTCCGACGCATCTGCAAAAGGTAATATTGAACGCAGGAATATAATATTTGTTTTATGGGCACACAGTTTGTATACATTCAAAGCACCCACGTACAGTCACATGCTGCTGCTTATACTCAGTAATTATTATCATCATCATCATCATCACCGTGACTGTGCAGGTATTATTCTATGTATTCTCTCTCTCTCTCTCTCTCTCTCTCTCTCTCTCTCTCTCTCTCTCTCTCTCTCTCTCTCTCTCTGTTCTTCCTGTTCATTCTTTGCCTTAATAAAAGAAAATGCTGATTTCAGGTACCAAAGCAACGGAAGCCCCCAGCAGTCAGGAACCAGATGCCAGACACTTTGACTTCTGACGATTCCTCTGCACAACTGCCATCAACAAGCCAGGAGCCAGATCACAACAGCGCTTCCGCCGCAAAACACGTTTCTGACCATTCATATTGTATAACAGGCAGTCCCCGTAAATTAAAGAGACAACTTGAACATGCAGAAGAAACCGTAGAAAGCTGTAGGAAAAAAATCAAAGTCTTGCAAAGAAAAGTCACCGTCTTCGTTGCAAAGTCACCTCTCTAAATGAAGTCGTACAGAGCTTGAAAAACAAACACTTAGTGTCTGAATCGTGCGCTGAAATGTTAGAAGCGACAGTTTCTGGTGTACCACTTCAAGTGATGAAACGGCTGATGAAAAACACGTCTCCAAAAGATAAAAGCTATCACCCTGCCCTAAAAAGCGTTTGCCCTTACTTTGCAGTTTTACTCCACTAAAGCATACAATTACGTCAGGGAAACGTTTGACTTTTGTCTCCCACACGTAGAAACGATCAGGCGTTGGCTTCAAACAGTGGACGGCAGGGCAGGATTCAGCAAAGAAGTTATGCAGTCCTTGAAAGGGAAGGTGGAGGAAGCAAAGAAAGGTGGAAAGGAAGTGCTTTGCTCGCTCATGATTGATGAAATGTCAATCAAAAAGCACATTGAATGGGATGGGAAGGCAGTCGTCGGATTTGTGGACATAGGCAACGAGATGACCGATGACAGTGCTCCACTGCAACCGAAGCCTTAGTTTTCATGGTTGTCTGCGTAAATGGATCATGGAAAGTCCCTGTGGGATATTTTTCTCCTGCATGGCTTATCAGGTACAGAAAGAGCAAACTTAATTCGCCAGTGCCTTCACCAACTTGCAGATGTAGGGGTCAAAGTCATTGCCCTAACCTGTGACGGTCCATCATGTCATATGTCCATGCTGAAAGAACTTGGCGCGCTTCTATGGATCCCAACCACCTTGACCCAAGCTTCAAACATCCATCAACTGGAGACAAAATATACATCATGCTGGACGTTTGTCACATGTTGAAGCTACTGAGAAACGCGCTGGCAAGTTGTGGTCTGCTCAAAGACGGGCAAGGCAAAATTATAAGATGGCTGTATTTGCAGGAACTGCATGAAATACAGGAGCACGAGGGTCTTCATCTTGCCAACAAGCTGAAAGAAGCCCACTTGTGTTGGCAAGCTCAGAAGATGAAAGTGAAGTTGGCCGCTCAAACGCTGAGTCGAAGTGTGGCAGATGCACTCGAATTCTGTCGAGATGGCCTCCAACTGGATGCATTTGAGAATGTCGAGGGCACCGTCACTTTCATCCGCATGGTAGACCAGCTGTTTGATGTTCTCAATTCCAGGAACTTGTTTGCCCAAAGGCATGAAAGGTGCCTTAAAACCTGATCTGCCAAACGGGGACTGCTCTACAATGGAGTTTCTGGATACTGCCTTCCACTACATGAAATCGTTGAGTAATATTGCTGGCAACTTGATGTATACCACGCCCAAGAAAACAGCCTTCATTGGTTTCCTGGCAGCCATCAAAAGTACTCAGGCCATGTACAAACTGTATGTTGGCGTAGACAAACCTTTGGATTACTTGTTGACCTACAAGTTCTCCCAGGATCACCTGGAGCTCTTTTTTGGTGCTGTCCGGGCACACGGAGGATGCAACAACAATCCCACTGTCCGACAATTCGTTGCCGCCTACAAGAGATTGATGCTAAGACATGATGTCAGGATTCTGACAGGAAACGTGACACCACAAGATGCCACAACAGTGTTGGAAACGGCAGCATCTGTCAACACTATTAGGACGGCAGTAGATGACGAGAGTCAGGACATTTTGGTAGCTCGTCGTTACCATCTTGTTGAGTCCAGTGACGCCAGTGATGATCTGGAGGACATTCCTGACTTGCCTGATTTGTCCATATACAGGGAGTCTGCCGTTGGTTACATTGCTGGTTTCGTAACCCAAAATGGTGGAAAAAAACATGGGATGTCCTGAATGCCGAGCAGCTCTTTCCGTGAAGGCAGTTGATGGTAGTCAGCCAAGCCATGGTCTGATCTTGCAAAAAGACAAAGGGGGCTTGATCAAGCCATCTCAAAGCGTGGTGGATGTGTGCCTGGAAACTGAAAAGCTTTTTCAGAAAATGTTGTATATAAACAAAGACAACCTTCCACAGACACCAAATATGTCTGGCGCATTTGCCCATGCCGTCCTTGAGCGTACCGGAGGTCGGGTGTTTCAGACACTTGACAGCCACATGTTCGAGTCTGAACCAGACAATAATCATGTTTATTCACTGATCAAATCCATTGCCAAGGCTTACTTCAAAGTGCGCATTCATCACCAGGTGAAGCGCTACAACACTCAGGTGACAGGCAAATTTGTCCGAAAAACCATGTCCAAACTGATCTTGTTTAAAAACCATAGAGAGAGAGAGAGAGAGTTCTTTGTGTTTTTCTGTGTTTTTTAAACATGATTTTCGATGTTTATGGCATGGTGTTTCTTTTTGGAGGAGGATTTGATGCCCCCCCCCCCCCCCCCCCCCCCCCCCCCCCCCCCCCCCCCCCCCCCCCCCCCTTTGTTCTGTTTTGTTTTTGGAAATGGGTTTGAGTATAGACATTTCTTTCTCATATTCAAAGTTGAACAAACAAGTGTCTTGGTCTAATTTGTTGTTGGGGATTGGATAAAGCGTTGTTGCAGCAATTAATAATTTTATATTAATGTTTGATTGCCATGTGTTATGAGAGGCAAATTTATTTGGGGAAAGATCGAAATATTGTTTAAAATCCAGTAGGGTCTGAACATATTTGACACAGGAGAGAGAGAGAGAGAGAGAGAGAGAGAGAGAGAGAGAGAGAGAGAGAGAGAGAGATATCGGCAACACTTGAGAGAAGATCATTAGAAATAAAATAATTATTAGAAATAAAAGACATTACAAACTGTCTAAACTGTCTATTGATGTTCTCTCTCTCTCTCTCTCTCTCTCTCTCTCGCTCTCTCTCTTCTCTTCTCACCGTGTGTGTGTGTGTGTGTGTGTGTGTGTGTGTGTGTGTGTGTGTGTGAGAGAGAGAGAGAGAGAGAGAGAGAGAGAGAGAGAGAGAGAGAGAGAGAGAATATTTTAATAGCTGTTACAAGCTAAACCATCACATCGACGACCCATGCCTGAAACACAAGCTGCGCGTTGAGTCTAGTGAGACCGCAGGGAAGTAGGTCCTGGCAACATGGCGGATCCGAGCTCGCGCTGGCGTCACTCGCTGCGATGGCAGCCAAAGCTGTCACAGATGCAGGAGAATCTGTTTATGCTGTGTATTCAGGTTCTCATCCTGCATCAAGAGCACAGTGAGTCTTAATGGTTAATCAAGTTCTGTTTAAAAAAAAAAAAAAGGCCGAACATGGAGGAGAAAAAAAACTTACAAGACAAACACTATCTTTCTGCATTCCCCTTAGCACAGATAGAGACAAAAGGCAACTGAATTGGAGTGCCTGAGGAAACGTGCACTGCCCTGAAAACAAACGTTTTCTGTTGTAGGCACGGCAGCAGTCTTAAAAAAAAAGATCTTTTGTGCTGTATTGCAGAGTCATACTGCTCGCTGTCTCTCTCTCTCTCTCTCTCTCTCTCTCTCTCTCTCTCTCTCTCTCTCTCTCTGTGTGTGGTGTGTGGTGTGTGTGTGTGGTGTGTGTGTGTGTGTGTGTGTGTGTGTGTGTGTGTGTGTATGAATGCACGCGCGTGTGTGCACATGTCTATGTCTATCTGTCTGTCTGTGTGCCTGTCAGTCTTCGGAGTGTGTGTGTATGTGTGTGTGTGTGGGGGGGGGGGGGGGGGCGTGTATGTGTGCGCGCGCGCGTGGGCGCGTGTGTGTGTGTGTGTGTGTGTGTGTGGGTGTGTGTGTGTGTGTGTTTCTTTCCTTTTCTTCTTTTTTCTTTTTCTTTTCGTTCTTTTCAAAATACAGAGTTGGGGGGGGGGGGGGGGAGCAGATGATACTGCGGTAGTCTACCCCCTCCCCCATTCTCTTCTCCTCCCTTCCCTTTACCAACGCCCCTGAAAAGAACACAAAACCACACAATTCACTGCAGTCTAACCTGATGCACTCTGACAACAACGTGACATGTCCTTTCCGAAGTGTAGCATTTCCATGTCACATTCCCTGGGGGCCATGTGTGACAAAACGTCTGGCGTTCCATACAAGCCATGTAAACTGAGAGAATATTGCATGAGTTGATTGTGCTGTCTAATAATTTACTGTTCATGTACCAGCCTCAATGGCGCAGTGGACTCCTGTCCGGAAGGTCTTTGGTTCGACTCCAATCAGAATCATATGTAGTAGTTGGATTTGTCGGCCTATGACTGGCATGTTGTCCCAAATGGAGATTGCTACGGGCTCCTTCGGGAAAACTGGTACAACATAGTCGAGTTTCAATCACTTAATGAAGGCGGTGCCAGGTGCTATACTGCTGGGTCATGTTCGAGTGTGTGTGTGTGTGTGTGTGTGTGTGTGTGTGGTGATGTTATGTGATGTGATGTGTGTATGTGTCTCTGTATGTGTGTATGTGTGTGAGGCGGGAGGGGGGATGTGTGTAATGTGTGTGTGTAATATGAGTGTGTGTGTGTGTGTGTCTGTCTGTCTGTCTGTGTGTTTCTGTCTGTGTGTGTGTGTGTGAGAGGCGGAAGGGGGGGAGCGAGTGTGTGTGTGTGTGTTTCTGTGTGTGTGTGTGAGGCGGGAGGGGGGAGGGCGTGTGCGTAATGTGTGTGATGTGTGTGTGTGGTGTGTGCGTGTGCGTGTGCGTGTGTGTGTGTGTGTGTGTGTGTGTGTGTGATATAATGATTACTTGTGCAGATGACCAGCAGTTGTCTTTTTGGACCATTTCGAAATGGCTGCTTGTTGGAGTGCTTGTTTCGAAATGAGAAATAAAATGTTGCTATTAAAAGAATAAAAAGGAAAAATTGTTCTCTGTGTGTGTGTATGTATGAGTATGACACATGTGTGTATGTATGTGTGCGCGCGCTGTATGTGTGTGTGTGTGTGTGTGTGTGTGTGTGTGTGTGTGTGTGTGTGTGTGTGTGTGTGTGTGTTTGTTCGTGTGCATGTGAGAGCGCGCGCGCGAGCTCGCGCGCAAGCGCCTGTGTGCTGGAAACAGACCTAGCTGCCTCGATCTCCCATTCTATGTAATGCGATTTTTGCTCGGATTTTTTGCCACTGTCTGTCTCGATAGATAGATAGATACAGACAGACAGATAGATAGATAGTCCATCCATCTATCTATCTACAGTACAGATTTATATATAGAAAGGTCTATAGCTATTTTTCCATCTATCTATCTGTCTGTCTATTTCCAGCTTTACATATAGAGAGATCTACATCTATTTATCTGTCTACCTGTCTGTGTGTCTACACACACACACACACACACACACACACACACACACACACACACACACACACACCTAAACATCTATCTTTCTGTCTACACGCATATTTATACAGACAGACAGACAGACAGATAGATAGATAGATAGATAGATAGATAGATAGATAGATAGATAGATAGATAGATAGTTATACTCGTAAATACATATGCGAGTGCATGCTAACTCACATGCGAGTGCCGTATGTCTTGCACACACAAACCCATTTGCCACGAGAGAGAGAGAGAGAGAGAGACAGAGAGAGAGAGACAGAGACAGACAGACAGACAGATAGAGAGCCCTTGTGAATGCAGTTTGGCTCCCGCCTGCTCCTTGACCAACTACAACCGATAGTAATCGTGGGATGACACACTGGTCAAGGCCGTCTCAGCGGCCCACAAGGTCAACCACCACGTCGTCACAGTGTTTCCGCTGTGGCCTCAGGAATACAATTCGAGACCGCTTGAGCCGATATTGCACAGCTGTCCCGTCCTGGCCAGTGTGAGAGCCAGTACAGTCAACCAGCAGCAGCAGCTGTGGCAAAAGCCGCCGCCGCCGCCGCCGCCGCAGCAGCAGCAGCAGCAGCAGCAGCAGCAGAGGCAGCAGCAGCAGCAGCTGGGAGAGCATAGCGCCTGCCAGCAGACAGGATGTGAGGACCAGGGGGACGACCTGACCTTCGTCTCCCATGATGATGGACTGACGCTGGCAATGAAGCGAAAGTCCTGTCTGTCTGTCTGCCTGCATGTCCTGCTGCTTTTCTGTCTGTCTATCTGTCTGTCTGTCTGTCTTCTACTCTGTTTCCCTCGCCCCCTTACCCTCACCTCTCCCTTCGTCTCTCTCTCTCTCTCTCTCTCTCTCTCTCTCTCTCTCTCTCTCTCTCTCGCTATCTCTCTCTATCTCTCTCTCTCTCTCTCTCTCTCTCTCTCTCTCTCGCTATTTCTCTCTCTCTCTCTCTCTCTCTCTCTCTCTCTCTCTCTCTCTCTCTCTCTCTCTCTCTCTCTCTCTCTCTCATCTCGGGGGAGGGGTGTGAGGGTGGTTAGCGTCTGCTGAGATCAAGTTTGTGTTGTTTTTTTTCCCTCCCGTGAACTGTTGCTGTGTAGATGTGTGTCCGGTACTGGATGTATGGGTAAGCTTGGGACATCCATTTGTGGGGTGGGTGGGAGGGGGGGGGGGGGGGAGGTCTCTTTGTTTGTTTCTGTGTGCTGGTGTCGTCATTTCTACGAGGCGATTTGGTGTGGACAGCAGCCTTCGTTTGGAGCGAGGGGCGTGTGCTGACTTCATCATGGAGGAGCACACTGTTCCCTGCCTCATTCCATGTTCCCCCTTCTGACAGCGACATTGTAGCATCGGCAAGGGAAACAAAGGGAACAAATCAACAGCTCCACGAGAGAGAGAGAGAGAGAGAGAGAGAGAGAGAGAGAGAGAGAGAGAGAGAGAGAGAGAGAGAGAGAGAGGAGAGAGAGGAGAGAAAGAGAGAGAGAGAGAGAGAGAGAGAGAGAGAGAGAAGGAGAGAAGAGAGAGAGAGAAAAAGAGAGAGAAGGGGGAGAGAGAGCGCGAGAGAGAGGAGAGAGAGAGGGGGAGAGAGAGAGACAGAGAGAAAGAGAGAGGGAGAGAGAGAGAGAGGGCGGGAGGCAGGGAGAGAGAGACAGAGACAGAGACGGAGAGAGACAGACAGACAGACAGGCAGGCAGGCAGACAGACAGACAGAGACAGAGAGAGAAACAGAGAGAGAGAGAGAATGTACTCCTCTCCCCTCTCCCCACTTCCTCACTCCTAATCCCTGTCCTGACGATGCTGGGGATATAATGGCTTGTAGAAAAAAAAAAAAAAAAAAAAGAAAAC
>JADBJO010000374.1:162651-170151 GCA_016801955.1 Conus betulinus
TCATCCCTGTTGTTGTTCCTGTTGTCGTTGCTACTGTGGTTCCTGTTGCTGTTGTTGTTGTCCCTTTTCTTGTTGTTATCGTCGTCGTTCCTGTTGATGTTGTTGCTTACGTTCCTGTTGTTTTGTTGCTGTCGTTCCTGTTGCTATTGTTGGTGTCGTTCTTGATGTTGCTAATACTGTTGTTGCTGTTGTTCCTGTTGTTTTCGTCCCTGTTTATGCCGTCGTTCCTTTTGTTGTTGCTGCCGTTCTTGTTAATGTTGTTGCTGCCGTTCCCGTTGTTATTCTTGTTGTTGGTGTTACTTTAACTCTTCTTCTTGTTGATGTCGTTCCTGTTGTTGTCATCGTCAGTTTTTGTTGTGTGTGTTGTTGTTGTTTTATTTTTTGCTGCTGCTTTCGTTTCTGTTTTTATTGTTGTTATTGTCGTTTCTGTTGTTCTGATGTTTTTGTTGCTTTCATTCCAGTTTTTAATTGATGTTGCAATTGTGTTGCTGTGGGTTTTTCTTGTTGTTGTTTCTCTCGTTCTTGCTGTTATTCCTGTTGGCGTTGTTGTTACTGTTCCTATTGGTCATGTATATATTGTAATTTTTTTTTTTTCTTTTGCAGGACGGGAGCCCATTAAAGTGGATTTTTTTTGGACAGAATTCTTCTCCTGTGCTGACATGTTGGTCACAGTTTGACACTCATCTCAACCAGCAGCAATGTGTGAGGGGGGGGGGGGGGGGAGGGGGGCCACTGAGATGAAGCAACAGATGCAGTTTTTCACTGATGCTCTGCAAGACTTGTGTTCAGGCTAGAAGACTGAAGGTGAAGATGAAGACAAGAATGCTGCTGTACCCAAAGAAAGACTTCATTTTTAGTGGACCAACTGAAACTGCTCACTGCCAGTGAATAAGAACCCAAGTGAAACCTCGCTTTGGGGCCTTTCAGATTTTCGCTTCAGCGTCTCGAACTTTTTCTGTGTTAAGAAACACCTTTTGATCCTCCCACATTCGTCCTGTCTGAAGAGACTTGCTGCTGCATTTAACATCAGCTAGCGTTTTGCTGTTTTCATGTAAGACGAAATTCATGCAGCACATCAGATACCTTTCTCTCTCTCTCTCTCTCTCTCTCTCTCTCTCTCTCTCTCTCTCTCTCTCTCTCTCTCTCTCGCGCGCGCGCGCGCGCGTGTGTGTATGTATGTGTGTGTGTGTGTGTGTGTGTGTGTGTGTGTGTGTGTGTGTGTGTGTGTGTGTGTGTGTGTGTGTGTGCGTGCGTGCGTGTGCGTTTCTTTCCATGTGTCTGAGTATAAGGTCTATATCAATCGATTGATCAGGAGTTTATGAACGAATTCAGTTTGTAAGCATGACAACTAAGTTTCACTTTGCTATTGATCATTCTTTTTTTTTTTTTTTTTTTCTGCCAACCTCTGCGCCACTCAGAGGCAGTGCACCCACGCCGCTCATTCCGACACCCTGTCCACAGCCACGGCCCGGTCGGCCCCGCCGCAGCTCCGGCACCGGCAATCCACAGGCAGCAGTCAATGTCAAGTCAAGTCGTCAAGAGGCAACCCACCGGAGGAGACACTGCACTGCTGCCGAGTCACTTCAGTGGTGTTCAGTGGCGCCTGTTCTGATCTAACATACGCAGGACACCACTACTAAGCCCCCTACTGACGACAATAATTGCTTAGTCGCGGAGCCGGCGCGCGAGTGAGCTCTCCCTCCGGAGGGCGCCACCACGTCCGTCCAACGACAGCCCCCATGGACTCGCCGATACCGCTGACCCGACGGAACCAAATCAAGGCCACAGACGTGGAGAGGACATGGAAACTGAGGTCACCATGAGAGCAGGGCATGAAGGGCCACAGATTTGAGACTTTTTTTTTTAATGCTGATCGATGAGAATGAGGATGATTATGATGATGCTACGATTTCCATTTCGGTCTGAGACTACATGACAGGGCTGTACTCTACGCTTCCTTTCATAATATATCCTGGCGTCAACCAGGCCCGAGATACAGACACCTGCAGTGTTGGTCAGGAAATTTGAGCAACACTCTCAGAAACGCATCCATTAAGTGGATGAAACTCGACTGTGTGGTCCCAGTCTTCCCAACTGAGTCCGCAACAAACTCAACTCTGGGTAGGAGCCGGTCGGGGTAGAAAAAACCCACATGACTTCTGATGGGACAGCGGTCTGTACTTGGTCAGGCCGCACGATTTCCCCTTTTCACCATCGCTCTTATTTACTTACTCCTTTTTGTTAATTGTTTTGTCTTATTAACAAATGATATATGACTCATACTTGGCTTTTCTTTTTCTTAGCGAATCTGGTATCTTAGGAGCTAATCTTTATCCAGCTTGTAAACACAATAAGCCTATATACCGTGGAGAGAGGCGTGTACATGTGTGTAGGTAGCATGTAAACACAGTAAGTCTATGCTCTGTTGAGAGAGGCGTGTACACGTGTGTATTTAGCATGTAAACACAAGTCTATGCGCTGAGGAGAGAGGCGTGTACACGTGTGCATGTAGCATGTAAACGCAAGTCTATGCACTGAGGAGAGAGGCGTGTACACGTGTGTATGTAGCATGTAAACACAATAAGTAAGTCTATGCACTGAGGAGAGAGGCGTGTACACGTGTGTATGTAGCATGTAAACGCAAGTCTATGCACTGAGGAGAGAGGCGTGTACACGTGTGTATGTAGCATGTAAACACAATAAGTCTATGCACTGAGGAGAGAGGCGTGTACACGTGTGTATGTAGCATGTAAACACAATAATTCTATGCGCTGAGGAGAGAGGCGTGTACATGTGTGTATGTAGCATGTAAACACAATAAGTCTATGCACTGAGGAGAGAGGCTTGTACATGTGTGTATGTAGCATGTAAACACAATAAGTCTATGCGCTGAGGAGAGAGGCGTGTGTACATGTGTGTATGTAGCATGTAAACACAATAAGTCAATGCATTGTGGAGAGAGGTGTGTACATGTGTGTATGTGTGCTCCCTCTTCTCCATCAGTTGAGTTGGGAATTGATTGTAGTTTTTCAGGTGGGCATTATATCTTCAAAAGAGTCAGAGAAAAGCGGTGTACATGTGCAAAAAAACTAACTGTTGATATGTGGCCACTTGCACAGGCAACACTTGGGAAGGGAATCAACTCATAACAAACTTTACTTTTATGTAAGTAGCGTTTATTTCCCTTGAATCGTCCTCCAGGACGAATTCTCTCTCTCTCTCTCTCTCTCTCTCTCTCTCTCTCTCTCTCTCTCTCTCTGTTTCTCACTCTCTGTCTGTCTCTGTCTGTCTCTGTCTCCCTCTGTTACATCTGTCTCTGTGTCTGTCTGTCTGTCTGTCTGTCTCTCTCTCTCTCTCTCTCTCTCTCTCTCTCTCTCTCTCTCTCTCTCTCTCTCTCTCTCTCTCTCTCTCTTACAGTAGAACATTATCAAGTCTAATTATGCAGAATAACACTATCGTGTAATAACCACAACCTCAGTTATGTATGTGCATATGGGTTTCAGTTGATCAGGTGCTTGTGCAATGGTAGTAGTATGAAGGAGACAGGAATGACGTCACTGAGACACATCATGACTGACACACATTTGTATTTCGCTGAGACGGCTCCATGAGACTGACATATATTCCTAGTTCACTACGACAGAAATGACGTCACAGAGACCCATTATACTGACACATATTATTCCTAGTTCACTGTGACAGTTCCATTAGAAAATAAATGACGTCACTGAGACATCAAACTGAGACTGAGACACATCATTAGTTGTTTACTGAGACAGCTCCATCTGGAAATAGACAATGACGTCACTGAGATACACGAAAACAAGACGGAGACATATCATTGTTGTTCACCAGGACAGCTCCATTTCATAAGAAATGATCATGTCGCTGAGACACGCCATTGATTGATTATAAGTGTGAAACTTCAGTGCAGAGATAGCTGATTAATTGCTCTACGGAGACAATTCTTGATGAAACTGCATGAGACACTTCAGTAAGTACTCACTGATATGCTTTTTTTTCTTTTTTTTTTTTAACTGAGGCCTAGAGTTTTCAGTCAACTGAAACTGTCTGAAAATAAATGACGAAGTAAATGAGTCAGTTCTGATTAAGATCGGTACTTTCTTAGTGTCTAGGGAAACATTGTCTCTACACATATGCAGTTTCCTAGAATGATGAACTGATTCACTGACTGAGAATTTGTTTTCCGTCCAATACTGCTCTGGACATGTATCTCGACAGTCTGGTGACATTTTCTTTCTTTTTTTTTTAATTGAGAAATATTGTATGCATCAGTATTTGTGTAATGACTGAATGTAGTAAATATAAGAAAACAACAAGAGCAAAATATTGCGGAGGATGGGGGGAGCAAGGGAGGGATGTAGAGGACCATATGGATGGGGAAGCAGGGTGGACGTGGGATGGGGTGGGGAGTGGGGGGTGCGGGATCTCTGAAGGGAAACAAATCATGAAACAAAGTCAGAAATATGGCTGTTGCATTATTTCCCTTGGATTGTCTTAAGGCCGACACCACTTGACACCAACACCGTCTTCACACCAGGTTTCAGTGATGGAGGTCCAGCATCGTCCATGACGCAAATGGTGTTGGGGGGGGGGGGGGGGGGGGGGGGGCTGGCAGGAGGAAGACAGAAGGGCAGGAAGACAAGAGGGCAGCCAGGAAGACAGGAGGGCAGGAAGACAGGAGGGCAGGAAGACAGGAGGGCAGGAAGGAAGACAGGAGAGCAGGAAGACAGGAGGGCAGGAAGACAGGAGGGCAGAAAGACAAGAGGGCAGGAAGACAAGAGGGCAGGAAGACAAGAGGGCAGGCAGGCAGGAGGGCAGGAAGGCAGGAGGGCAGGAAGACAGGAGGGCAGAAAGACAGGAGGGCAGGCAGGCAGGAGGGCAGGGCAGGAAGACAGGAGGGCAGGAAGACAAGAGGGCAGGAAGACAGGAGGGCAGGCAGGAGGACAGGAAGACGGGAGGGCAGGCAGGAGGGCAGGAAGATAGGAGGGCAGGAAGACAGGAGGACAGGAAGACGGGGGAGGGCAGGCAGGAGGGCAGGCAGGCAGGAAGACAGGAGGACAGGAAGACAGGAGGACAGGAAGACAGGAGGGCAGGCAGGAGAGGCAGGAAGACAGGAGGCAGGAAGACAGGAGGGCAGGCAGGAGTGCAGGAAGACAGGAGGGCAGGAAGACAAGAGGGCAGGAAGACAGGAGGGCAGGAAGAGAAGAGGGCAGGAAGACAGGAGGGCAGGCAGGCAGGAGGGCAGGAAGATAGGAGGGCAGGAAGACAGGAGGACAGGAAGACGGGAGGGCAGGCAGGAGGGCAGGAAGATAGGAGGAGGGCAGGAGGACAGGAAGACGGGAGGGCAGGCAGGAGGGCAGGCAGGCAGGCAGGAGGGCAGGAAGATAGGAGGGCAGGAAGACAGGAGGACAGGAAGACGGGAGGGCAGGCAGGAGGGCAGGAAGATAGGAGGGCAGGAAGACAGGAGGACAGGAAGACGGAGGGCAGGCAGGAGGGCAGGCAGGCAGGAAGACAGGAGGGCAGGAAGACAGGAGGACAGGAGGGCAGGACAGGAGGGCAGGAAGACAGGAGGGCAGGCAGGGGCAGGAAGACAGGAGGGCAGGAAGACAAGAGGGCAGGAAGACAGGAGGGCAGGAAGACAAGAGGGCAGGAAGACAGGAGGGCAGGCAGGCAGGAGGGCAGGAAGACAAGAGGGCAGAAAGACAGGAGGGCAGGCAGGCAGGAGGGCAGGAAGACAGGAGGGGCAGGCAGGAGGGCAGGCAGGCAGAAGGGCAGGAAGACAGGAGGGCAGGCAGGGCAGGAGTGAGGGCAGGAAGACATGAGGGCATAAAGGCAGGAGGGCAGGCAGGAGGGCAGGCAGGAGGGCAGGAGGGCAGGCAGGAGGGCAGGCAGACAACTCTGCAGGAAGAAGACTGTGGGGAAGGAGATGTCAGTCCCACTAAGTGTCTAGTCCGCAGTACGATGATTGCCGCTCGCCAAGACAAAGCAGAAGTCAGTGAAAAGGCATTCCTTCTTCTCTCCTTCCACCTCGTCCTCCTCCTCCTCACGTTCCTCCCTCCCAGACCGCCTCCAAGGCCATGACATACAGGCCTGCTTTGTCACACTGAAGAAGCGGCACAAGTCGGACCCAGTGATTAAAAACAGCTGTAGATGGACCAGTAGCACCGACTTTTCGTATGGGGAAAACTCATGGGGAAAATTTTTTTATCTCAAACAGTCTGCTACGTTTGCTGTAATAAAACCAAAGTGATTCCGCAACTGTACATCATTTGGTGAAACTAAGCGCCCAAGTAAAAGATCAATTTGCCCGCACGAAAAATGTGATGGCGAGATATTCTGACTGACAGAAAGCCTACAATAGAAAAAAAAAAATCATTAACTTTTTATCCTGAAATACATCGATAGTATCTGATAAACTCAACACGGTCAACCCGAAAGTAGTTTGACACTATCCACCGAAAATACAGAGGCTGTTGTCGTCGTCGTTGTCGTTGTTGTTGTTGCTACATAATGGGCGCTTCTCCAACCATACTACCATCATTCCCTTTTGACTGTGACATTTTAAAATACAAACATATGGCAAAATTGGGGGGAGCATATCTCACTCCAGAATTACTATGGAGCTGCTATTTTGAATATTCGCTGACCAAGGCAAGAAAGAGTGTCAGTTTTTCTAAGCAAAAAGTAAACCACACTGGAGTCATGATGTCGCTGTGCTGCAGCATTTCGTGCTGTGGTTTGTGACGTGTAGATAGACTTAGTGCCAAGAGGTTTTCTTCAGTACAAAGTATTTATTAAAGAAAATGCAGAGCTTTGGATTTGAACTTGCCATAGGTGTACCTTTCACTCGTTCATCTATGGTATTATGCATGGAAGCAGGAGTTTTACCTTTCAATGAATATAGTCGACTGTAGTAGTGAACCACTTTCACAAGGTTCATTAAGTAAAGGTAACGTTGGAAATAAAGTCACTTTAAGATCTGATACATACGCCCCCAAACGAGCAAGTCATACAGTATAATTCACAATAATTATAACGCATACGTTGGATCTTGTGCAGCGATCTTAGAATGATATGAAAGAAGTAATGAAACCTAATACTGCGTTTATCCTTTGTCCATCATGGGAACTTGCGACAGGAAATTTTGATATCGATTATTATTCTGCAATCTGAATGTTCTCAATATATCAGTGAAGGATCATGTATTAAACAATGATCATAACCAGTGTGAAATCTATGCTGGTGGGGTCCTTCATGGATAATCAAAAAGCTGGTGCAGCATTTGTCGCATCCGCCTAAAAGTGGGCCGACCTTTTCCCATCCCCATTTTCACATCTGGCTTTACTGTTCTTGTGGCTCTAAATCATTTACTTGGCTTACCCCACAGTGTGCATTAGATTCTCTCTTCAATCGATTCAAATTCCGTTTCAGGTGGTTTAACTAAATCACATTCTAAGCTAAAGCAAGACCTGATCA